>VZSZ01001410.1:310986-432182 GCA_013398815.1 Ibidorhyncha struthersii
CCTTAAATACCTCCAGGGATGGGGACTCCACCACTGCCCTGGGTAATGCGTTCCAATGCCTGATGACCCTTTCAGTGAAGAAATTCTTCCTAATATGTAATCTAAACTTCCCTTGGCGCAACTTGAAGCCATTTGCTCTTGTTCTGTCACCTGTTACTTGAGAGAACAGGTCGACTCCCACCTCTCTGCAACCTCCTTTCAGATAGTCGTATAGAGCAATAAGGTCTCCCCTGAGCCTCCTTTTCTCCAGGCTAAACAACCCCAGTTCCCTCAGGTGCTCCTCATAAGACGTGCTCCAGACCCCTCACCAGCTGCGTTGCCCTTCTGTGGACATGCTCCAGTGCCTCAATGTCCTTCTTGTGGTGAGGGGCCCAAAACAGAACATAGTACTCAAGATGTGGCCTCACCAGTGCTGAGTACAGGGGTAAAATTACCTCCCTGGTCCTACTGGCTGCACTAGTCCTGATACAGGCCAGGATGTCTGTATTTTTGCCTGTTTTATAGATTTGATAAATATCAATCCATTATAAGTATGCTGATTTGACATCCAGAGAATGATAGCGGCAGCTGAAAAATGTATTTAGGAAAATGGGTAGAATGCCATTAAAATCTGTTTAACATTTTCAGTACCATCTGTCTTCTGTCTGTGTTAGAGACTTTTACAAATTAGTTTCGAGAAAATAATTGAAGGATATGACCTATGTTTACAAAACCAGAAATATTTAAGACTGAGTGAAGAAGCTTAGTCAGTTAAAATTCCTTGGCGAAGTTCACAACAATTTAAATTCTTAGTATTTTTAGTACATTAGTACCAAAAAATTACAAATATTTAGTATTATCTCTCTGTCATTCATTTCATTAAAGTCAATTCAGTGCAAGGGGTAGTAGTTTGCTCAAATCTTGTTGCAGTTGTTGATACATGTCTGCAGTGAAAAATGGAGATGGGGAGATAGAAATAACAATGCAGAGGAAAAATTTCTCTTGCTTAGATTATTACATGAAAAATCTTTGGCTTAAGAATTTTAAAAGTGCCGTTAAAGGAAAGAGTTTCTTTACATTTCTTTTTTTTAAAAGACTGTTACAAAAATATTTGCAATAGAAAAAAAAGTTAAAGTAACTAGGGCTTGAAGTAGCTTTTCCTTCATTCCCTTTCCATCACTTGCTGTTGCTCATGCACTCTCTCGCTCACACTTGCTCTTGCCTTCTCTCTCCCCGCTTCTTTCATTCTGATGGAAAGCCTTCACAATTCTGACAGATGAACCACTATTAGCATAAGATTCATCAATTCAGGATAAGGACTGTTTTATGTTTTAATTGCACTGTCATGTTTTCATAAGGCCTCAATAGCTTCTTAGCAGAGTCAGAGGAAAAACTCATAGCATATTTTCCATTTCAAAAGCAATAATGTAAGAGCTGCTGTAGGAACTCCTTCTCTGTGAGCTCTGGTTTATAATATAGCTGTTGCATTCATTTTCCTGCTTTGAGAAATTAAATATTTGGATGATCCTGACAGATGTATAAAATGCAGATCAAGTAACTTAAGTTCTCAGTGGGTGAAACCTTGAAGGGACAGGGTAGAGGTCTGAATTTTTAATTTAAAAATTCTTACTAAAGAGGTTTCATTAAAGACACTATGGAAAATGTTTCTAGTGAACTGCTAATTTCTTCCTTGTAATATTAAATGGTTATACTGGTCTGTTTTAATAGTACTGACGTTACAGGGCCATGTATTCAGAGTTTTCTAGAAATGATTGTGTAAACAAAATACTTAGAGTTTGAATAATTAAGTCTTTTTCTTGCTGATTTCAGTGGGAATTATGATATGTTTCTCTATTAATCCCACCTATAGTGTTCTTCCATAATCATGTTCTGTTTTGTTGGTCTGATGTTCTCCGTTTGTGCAATTGTTTATAATTTCTCTATATCTTAATATTACATTTTTAATATATGTCTGTGAAACAGTTAAGGTGTTGGCCTTCTAAAAAAAAAAAAAAAAAAAAAATACTATACTTGCAGCTTTGGAATTGGTTATATTCTGTTACAATTCCCTAATATAAAAACATCATATAACACCTACAAACTCTAGTGCCTTCTTGGAACTGCCATATAGTGATTAAGACTTTGTTAAATGCAGATCTTCCTCTACACTCCATGCAGCGCTGGATCTGATCTCAGTGTACATACACAAAAGCATACCAGCAATTCTTATTTCCTTGAATACCAAGCAAGACATTCTCTTGTTCATAAACTAGCTACTTTACCTGAGGACCTGCCATGCAAATGGCAAGCTGATGATAATTTGTGAATGTAGCAGATGTGAGTTTAACATGCCAAACCTTGGTTCTAGTTTTAAATATAAGTAAATAGAGGTATAAAAATATTAGAAACATATCTGAACCTGCAAGTAGTCTGTGGGATATTATTTAAATTTTCTTACTGATTGCAGAAGGATACTTTCTCATTATGTAATTTTCTGTTTATCCTGTGCACTAAAGACTGGCCTGGAATGTGGAAGAAAATACTCTTCTATAATCTCGTATGCGTGCAGTATACTTGCCAAACATTAACAGGTAGTGATCTTATGGTAATTTATCTGAGTTTATCTCATGGACTTTCATGAAGTACCCTGCCAGTGAATGCATTGTGCAAGTCCTTTGGTATTTTTTCCCCTTTCCTATCTGTATATGTTTCCTTTTTATATTTTCACCTGTAGCTGATTTCTTAAACTAAGGATTTCTTTGGCTTTTATTTGTGTTGGCAACTACAGTCCATGTTGTTATTTTTTTTAATTTGAAAGCGAATGAGGGAAGTAAACAAACTTTACTAAGCTTAAAGCCTCTGGAGTCCTAATGAGAACCTGCATTCAGAGTATTTGAATGCCACCTCTTTCTAGTTCAGCTTCTATAATACGAATTGGGTAAGCAAACCTGTTATCTCCGCAGAGTGTTCTCGGGTGTTCAAGAATAGCAACAGGTATGCAAGTAGTGATCTGGCTGAAAAAAATGACTTTGTGGTTCAGTATTTCTATGATATTTTAAATACTTAGGGAAATAGTTGTCATACTGGCTTAGATATTATTGGCTTTCTGAAATTGCTTAGAATTTTGAGTTGGATACACTTCAACTTTTGTTTACTCTTATAATGCTCACTGGGAATTAAACTCTTCCTCCCTAAAGTAATATAGGATAAACAGTGTTTTCTGTCGGAAACAGAAATTCCCGACTACCCTTTTCGCCCACTTACTAATCATGTTTATTTAACTCTCAACACAGTCTAAAATCGACTTCAGTGACATATGCACACTTTGTTATCTAGTAAATGCCTGTCCAAGTGAAACTGCCAAGTCAGCCCCTGAAGTCAGAACTGTGTGCCTTCAGCTTCCATTAAAACACGTAAACATGGTGCTGGTTATCAGTAAACACCACAGAAATGCACAGCATAAAACACTAAATAAGTATGAACATCCTATCAGTGTCCATAGCCATTGGGATCATGTAATAAGCCTCATCCTGGCTTTATCGAAGTCACAGACAATTTTGATGATGTGCCACAGCTGAGGACTGTATGTTGTTCACACCTGCCTCAAAACAAAATATTCACAATATGGGGGGCAGGGGGCAAAAAAAACCTTACAAATGTCCAGAATTACAGATGTCCACCCTGACTGTTGCTGAAGTATAGGTAAATATATCTTCTTTTTTTTCCTAGTGTATGTGTTTGTGTAGCTGAGAGACTAAGAATTGCTAACTTAATTAAAGATAGCAGAGATATTTAAGTCACTGAGCTAGGAATCCAGAGTTCTAATGCTGATGTGTGTACTTTTTGCTCTGTCCAATTTACTTTTCCTGTGTGAATTCTTGTCCCTAGCAGCAGAAAGACAAAAGGCACGAGAGAACCTGACTTTTTCTGTCACTAATTCACAAGATTCATAATTAACTGTAGTTGCAGTAATGTGTTTTATTGGAGAAAGCTACAGACAAGACTTTTTGAATTTGATATTGTCCAAACATAATTTATAATTTCATTACATCGTGAAGTGTTAAATACTATTCTCACAACATTCCCAGGTTGGGGAAATTTGGAGGAAAACCACCTCTGTTCTCGCTAAGTGCAGAAACAGATAAAACAGCTTATTAGAGATACTGATGAATTATCATCAGCTATTTAAGGTATTCCACAGTATTTTCATGGCTAAAGTAAATTTAAATTCTAACGATTCTGTGTTTCATGAAGGAAAAAACTGTAAAGCAATGGAAAGTCCAGATTTTACTTGCACTCGGAATATTGCAAGGCTACCTTTTATAAACAAGCATGTTGCTCGTTCCAGTTTCCATGTTGTTTACTATCACATTAGGTATAAGCAGTGCCTGGCAGCGGATTCCATTTTTTGTCAGAATCCTCTTACAGTGGGGCTGTTAGCACCTCATTTAAGGCTTTCTGCTGTAACCTGTGGAGAGAAGACAGTTGTGAAGAAATGTAGGACCATTATAGGAGAGTCATGTTTTATCCTCGATACAGTCTAATTTCTAACAAGTTACCAGCATATAAATGGTTCTATAGCAGGATGATTTCATGAGGAAAAACTCAGCTGGGAACTTCAAGAAAGCATTTCAGTTTAACCTGAGTCAGGGGTAGAAGTTACCCAACACAGGGTAATATTCTGTGCTGATTGGTAAAGAGGTATTTTAAATATGCCTGCCAATTCTCTGATAGTATTAAAAAGAAGACATTGAAGGAGGATCTAAATTTCCTTGCCATGTATTGTTCTACTGCCAGAATAAAAAATGAGTTAATACTAGCAAATTACTGACACAACAATGTAAAAGATAGAATTAAATCATCTTTATTTGGAGTATCTAGCTACTTTTCATAAATTTGTCAAAATTGAACTCAGAAGGTTTGAAATTTTGGATGTAAGACACGTTTTTGAAAATGAGCATGAGAACGTAAAGAAAATATTAACACATAGGTGTTTTCCTTGGTTACTGCCTGTACAATCTGCAAGAAATGTTATGGGACCTAAAGTGTAGTTCATCAAAAGTAGCCAAAGGACAAGGAAAAGGGTTTTTATAAAAAAAGTAAACTAAAGATATGAGTGGATAAGCTTCCTGGCCTTTGATGTAGCAGGCTTTTTATATGAGGTTTGTTCTGCCAGTTCTGAGCAGGAGAGAGCATGCATGTCAAATCCTTTTCCAAACAAGCCTCTCTGATTTCTGCCAGAGAACCAGTCTTACTAAAGCAAGGCAAAGTTAACCCTTATTTAAGAAAAAAACAGCTTTATGTAACTGGAAAGAAAGACATTGTAGCTCACTGAAATGATGCTTCTAATGACAGACATGGATTTAGGCTATTAAATAAATTATGCCATTGTTTCCAAAATCAGATAAGGCCAATTCAGAATAAGCTTTCAAGTCACTAGAACCAATTGTAATTTCACAAATTATCACAACTTTTTAAAAAAAAATATTGAAAAAGCCAGCAGTTAATGAAATTTTATAGCTGAAAACCCCCCAAACTTCCTGGTAAAATGTGAGGTAGATAAATGTGTTTCTTTATATTCTTTTACTACTACCGTACAATTAATACTGGTAAAAGTAATGGCGTAATCAGTAAAACTTAGAAAATATTTACCTCTTTGTTATAAGTATTAGTATAGTATGTTATGTCCTTTCTCTGTGGCAAACAAAATTCAGAACAAAAGAACAGCTTTGAAGTACAAAATCTGATCCTCCTAAAAAAGTCATGCACATACGAAGAACCCCTGCCGAAGCTACATCTAAATCCCAGTTTATACACAAACAGTGAAAGAGCAAGCTCCGAACTGCCAAGCTTTATCAGACGATATTTGGAACAAAACATTTAGATTCAATGTTCTGGATAAAGATATTCTGCAAAGCTTTACAGATCGAGGTAAAAATGTAATAACAGATGAGTACTAGTATGATTTTAGTATCTTGTGAAACCAGTGACTGGGGATTTGGACAACATAAATGTAACTTATTAAAGGAAATATTAAGGGTAGGAAATGGCTGTTTGTATGCAACTTGTTGTGTACCACTTGTACTTTTAATGTTTACGCACCCCTGGAATGTTTCAGAAAAACATTGGGAAACTACATCAACTTTTTGCCAACGGAAAATTTAGTATAGCATTATTTAAGGACAGAATAACATTTTTAAGAGTACATATTTCGGACAGTAACTTTATCAACTTTGTATGTTGGCTGTTGGTTTGTTGACCTTGCTGAAAATATGCAGCAAATTCTTTGAGTTTTCTGTACCCATTTGCTCTTGCTTGTATGGGAATACATAAGCTTCTAAACATTGTAACTGGTTCTAATTATGGCTTTTATACCACCTGGTATCCTCCATGAGTCAGAATCTATTTTTAGATACGGTCAAAGGACTTGTCATAAGCTTTCAGAAAACAGTTGGTTTACAGCCAAGTATTTTACTTCTTTAATTTGTGGTTAGAAAGAAGGTTATTTTTCTTTCCCAATACAGGGAAAACCACTTAAACTTCAGAAAAAGTGAATGAGAAACTTCTTTCTCATTTTAGAGAAATATGTCTATTATAAACATAAAATATGTTTATATTATGTTAATATCTGATATAAATGCAAAAACAATTCTGAGAAGATGAAGGTATTTTTCTAAGTTTTCAATGTCAAACTTTACAAATATCCAAACCATAAACTTTCAGATCCTCATTTTCATTTGCAGTGACCTGACTCTGATTTTCTTTGGCTTTACTGGAATATCCACTTAATACCTTATGTGTATGTAGCTTTTGGGAAACAGATTTTTAAACCCAGTAATATTGTAGCTTATTTTAGCCAGAAATTCAAATGGGTTTTGCTCTTGTTTGATACCACTAAACCCTTCTCTTTTTTCTGTTGGAAAGGGATAGACTTTTGTAAGACCACTTGAAATAAGCTATATATGTTAACATGAAAGTAAGGAGAAGGGCTTTTTCAGATGCTAATCGTTTCATCTCAAAGTATTTGCAGTCCATAGTAATTATCTTTCTGTAAGTTCCTGAAAGATACTTTAGTCTTGTGCTGGTTGGAGTAGAACCCAGCCACATTCCTTACCAATCCTCAGAGCAAGGATATTACACACATCTTCTAGAATGTGAAAATAGTAGGGTTAAGAGATCCTTTATTTTACGAACAAAAATTATCTAAAATGTAAGTTGGTTAGGTCTATGGTTACGATAGTGGATAAGAGTGTGTGCATGTGTGTATGGATTCCTATGATAATCCTTTTAAAAGATTCCTTCACTTAAAAATATTTTCTAGTACTCAAAAGGAAACCTCAATCTTACCAGTTTAGAAATGATGTATGATAGTCAGCATGTGTCACACTCAGCTTGTGATATTCTGAATGTGAGTTCACTTTCAATTTTGTGGTATTTACCTGGAGAGAAGACTTCTGCTGTCATTTTGGTTAGTTAAGGGGGGGGGGGGGGGGNGTTGCTGCTCTTGTTTTTCCCTTATTTGACAGTTGTGCTGAATAGACATCCCTGAAGCTGGTCCCAGGTTTATTGATGGACTAGATATAACATACTGCTACTTCAAGAGAATTAGGATGTGTGCCTCTAATTCTTCACAAATTCAAAATTATTAACACTTGACCTTTCTCTCTTGGCTTTGATTGCCAAGAACTGTGTTTACAACTACCTGCTCAACATCACTGTCTTCCAGGAGCAAATCTGAAGAACCCACAGTCTCACGACTGGGGTAGAGACACTGTCAATTTGGCTATACAGTTGATGGATTAGGAGAGCTACTAAACTAAGGCCCAGCCAGACTTGTTCCATTAAACTATCAAAAATGGGTATATTTTTTCTCCTTTTCTCCAGAACAGGAGAACACTAGTTCCAGATTGAGAGACTGTTAGCTGCTTGATTAACTGCACGGGTTAGTTCCATCCTGTACGTAGGAGGAAACTCGAGCATCACTCAGAAGTCTGACACTTCTTTTGACACTTCACGTGAGGTTTTCACAGCTCACTTCATTTGATCAATTAAGCTTTGTCATCTGTTTATCTTCAGTATGTCTTGAGTGTGACTCTCACTGATGAGGCTGGTTTCACACAGTCATTTAGAGGTCAGTCTTCACACAGTCTGTTAGAAGTCAGTTTGTAGTCATCCAATCTAAGCTTGCTGAACTGGAGTCAACTTTTTTTTTTTTTAAATAAGCATTATTTATGACAAAATAAGGCTGCCAAAGCAGCACAGAAAATGTAAAACTGTGATAGTGCATTTGCGATTTCTGCAGTAAGCCTACATTATGTCGAGTTTTTTGGCAGTGAATAGTTGTAAGGTCACATTTGTATGAGAATATGGTTAAACAAATAAAAAACCTTGTAGCTCTAGATGCAAATGACATTTGATACACTCTTGTTTTACCAAAGTGCCAAAAGATGTTTCAGGTAAAGTAAAGCTGTTGGTTTAAAACTGGTTTGTTCAGCTCAGTCAGTTTGAGACAGCTTGCCAAAGCAGGGCAGGTTACTCCAAATCACTGTAAACGTGCTCTGGGAAGGAGAAGACAGTAGTTGTTTCTTGACCAATTAATTACACCCTTTCAGTTATTATTTTTAGTGGGCGGTTGTAATAACCCAATGACCCACAAATACCCCGTGGAAAGCTTAAAAAAGTATACTGTTTCAAGAATGCTTTTACTGTATGCTGTATAGGTTTGTTCTTTCATAGAATTTTTAATGCTAAGAATAATTTTAGAGCAAGGGATTTTGATCGTAGCAAGTAAAGGAGGTGCTTTAAACTAGCTGTAGCAAACCCACTTTTCTTAGATGGTTGGGAGCCTGAAAGGTTTCCAGCCTTCTGTAGCTTCTATTGCTTTTTTCTCATCGGCTTTTTATGGATTCTCAGTAGTAGATAATATTAGTGATGCACACTCCAGGAGGCCTCCTCTGCTTTGGCCTACTTTCAACATGCCAGTACTGAAAGATGTGAGAGGATTAGTTTAGGCTGTGGTCTCGTGTATGCACTTTCAACAAGCGTAAGTCAGTGCTGTTGTCACCCTGTTCTGGCCTCCCCTCAGCCAGCCTAGGCCCATGGCACTTCTTCCCTTGGAAAAGGCAACGAATCAGCCCAGGTGAAAAGTAGGTAATGCAGCAGCTGCCTGCAGAAATGGTTGTGCCAGCACTAGCGTGGGGGTAGTAGCTTATTAAGGGCAATAATGCCAACTTAAAACATCTATATGTGAAGCTGTGGCATCAGAACTCCTGCTGTTCCAGTGACGGTGGCCTCCTGCTGAATAACTCTTCTGGGAGAAATGTTTTTGTTGCTTTTGGGTTTTTTTTTTTTTTCATGACAGTGCAGCATAAATGGGTTTTAGTTTAACAGAAAAGACTTTTGGCCCAGGATCTTTATCTATGAGTTCGTTTGCTCCTTCTGCTGCTGTTTTTTATTTCTCGTCACGGATTTACAGTCCCTTGAGGTTTGGTAACTGAAAAGACAAAGCTGCTATAATGAGTATCCTAGAAAATCATACTCCAAAGAAACACCTGCAATTGATTTATACACTGTTAGTGAGTTTCACCCCATCCTTCCCCATCCTTCAGAAAAATATGAGGGAATGTTCACTCACTTGGAAAGAAGGACAATTGTAGAAGCTTCCATAGGGACTGAGCAGTGTGATAGCACTGTTCCTTTGCACTTACTTTGTTGTCCTGTGGTGTTCCCTTTCCTGCCCATCCTGTCCTGTCCCCCTCCCCTCAGTTCTTATCACTTCAAGCATAGTAGCCTCTCCCCAAATTCTTTCCATTTTTCCACTGTTTATTCAAAGCCAGACAAACCCTCTAACTATGAATATTAGGAAATACATGTCTCCTTCAGGATGAGTTTATTTTTCTTTCTGTTGTACAGTGATAGTGCTATTGAGAATCTTGCATTGTGTACTTTTAGTACCAGTTATTGATTCCAAAATTTCTCTCATGTAACTGTGAATTCTGCTTCATGGGTCAACTAGTAACTGATTTGGGAGGGAATAATAAAAAAGTAAATTGTGTGTCTCTGAGGTAACAGAAATATAATATTTCTGTCGAATGATAATTATTTTTCTGTCACCTGAGAGTCTAATTGCACAAACAATTGTATTAGCAGAGAGGTAAGAAACTGTAGCAATGGTGCACAGAGGGATAAAGATGGATTGAAAAGGAGGGGAAAAGACAAATTTTTAAAATTACTGATGGAAAATGTTTCTGTTCCACTTACATAAAGTTTCCATTTTCTGTCCCCAGCCACATGTTCATCTCCATCAGGTTGTGCCAAGGCCAATTGTTCATGTGTGTCTGAGACAGAAACCTCTTTAAAATGTAATGAAAACATAAACCTGTTATCATCTATGAATATGACACACGATAATAATTCATATAGAATTATGATGATTTCAGAGCCATAGAGACATTTCACAAGATTTGTCACCGTTTTCAATTAAAGCAAATCAATCTTATATAAGGCATCAGACTGTAAGGTAGAAGTAACATCTGAGAGTACCAACTGAGGTAAAATAGTTAAAGTAGTCAAAAAATATGGCAAATGTTACTTTCCCCACAAGTTAATAACTTGTTTTTTATACATATGTTTAAAATAACTAATTTTATACATCTACTCCTGGTGTTACGGTTCTTTTTCTACAAATTATATTTGCAATTGAGTGTTTTTCTCAGAATTAGAAAAAAGTGAACTAGATCAGATAAAATAAGAACACAGTCATTCCAACTCTTGGTCAAAAGCCTGGTGAGTGTGCAAAAATGTTTGGATTTTTTGGTTTGTCAACTGTCCAAATTCCATCACCAAGGGATTTTTTGGTTCTGATGTTGGACACAAGTATGCAATATCCTGAGCTTTTGAGGCCAGTGTCGCAAATGAGTCTGCATCTGTTTTTTCTGATCATAGCTCTGTTTTTGGAAACAAAGTACCAAATTTTAAAAAATTGTACATGTACAATTGCATGTAGTGCTTATATAACCACTTAGTCTAAACATCCATAAAAATGGTTGCAGGGTATCTGTGTTTGGATATTTGTGGGTGGCTGCAATATGCACTCATGTGCATTGATAAGAACTGTATACTGCAGCTGGTTTTTCTCATTTTAAAGATACGACCCTAAAACTGTTTATTTACACAAAGCAAAAAAAGCGCTACTCTAAATATGTTTCCACAATGGCTTTCTTTTACTGAAGTGGCAATGTAAAAAAGGATTTTCCTGGGCAGATGAAAAACACTGAGTGCTCCAGACAGAACAGTCAAGCATTTCAGAATGAATTACACTAACTTGCTGAACCAGACTCTTCTCCCTGTGGGCATGTATCTGTTTGCATATATTTATCACTCTGCTTGGAAACAGAATGAGGAACACTCATGCTCTGCCTTTTAGACAAGAATCTGAATGGATCTTTTTTTTTTTTTATTGTATTAGGAAAAAAAGCATCCTAGGGAAGATTGTAGCCGCTTACTGTAAACTAGAAAGAGGCTTTAAAGGCTCTTCTTCCCACTGGTTTTCACACAGCATGAGTTGTTAGTTCGTCTTTCCTTTAGATAATTCCAAGCTCCGGTTTAACAGTGAAGCATGCTGTAATTCCCTGTCTCCAAGTTTAATCTCCCTAAGGGAGGTAATTCAGGAAGCCCATACTTTCTTGTAATTTCTTGATTTTCAGGCTATTTTACTTCTTTATTTTTACTCATGACCACCCATGAAGCATTTCAAACTTCATCTGATTGCTAGGACTTTAACAAAAGTTCAAATGCTTCCAGAACTAAAACAGTTCTCAAAAGAATTGGTCAGTCACTACATTTAATATTTTAATAGCCAAGTTCTCACAAAAAAAAATCACTGGTTTGTTAAAATTATGACCTCGTGGCCTCAAACTCAGGTTAGGTCTGACATTAACAGTGGTATTTCAGAGAGTACAGGTCTAGCTCGTAAGCACCACACAGAGCAATTACAGATATTGACAAACTACTGGAATTCTTTTCCTTTGTGACAAACTCTTTGTCCAGCAAAAACTGTTCCAGCATTTGACATAAAACAAATGCTTACCAGTCACTGTGAAAGAAGTTGCTTGCAAAGAAGTACATGTTGTTCACACTGCTTAATGCACACAAAGCTATATTAGGAGGCCAGTTGTGCATCATCTCCTGTGTGGTTAGTTACAGGGGGAGCTCTTATAGGGGGTTGTTTCAGATTATTGGTCTGCAGAACCCAGGAGCACTTCAAAGTCCATGTGCCACATCAAACCACGTTATGATTTTATCTCATGAGAAGACTCAGGATGCACCATCCCCTCTTCTCAAATTTTATTTCCACATCAAGGAAGCCTGATTTTCTTGTTTTCCTTTTTCTTTTGATGTCCTTGCAAATCAAAGCTAGTGGTCATTTGCTAATTTCTAAGCCAGGTTGCTTATAGCTCTCACTGTTAGAACTCTGAACTGAAAAACAAAATACCAATACAGATAACTTTAGCGTAGCTATCTCCTTCAAATAGTAATCACATCAAAAGCCAAAAATATTGCTGAAGATAATTAATTTGTTATCCACATTTTCCATAATGAGGAAAATGTCCTACTCTTTGTTCTTTCAAGAGTATATTCAGGATCTAAGAATACACCCCCTTCATTTAAAGCTCCCTTTCTTTTTTTGTGAAAACTGTATTAAGTGACTAGAATGGCAGTTCCACTGTTTTTGCTTATTTATGCTTACTTTCTAAGTAATCTGACATAACCTACACATTCAAAATGAAGCTGGTGCCCATCTTGATTTATTGTGAATGTCTGCTTAGATCTTCAAAACATAAAGATTTAAAGCAAGGCTGCTTGCTTTCTATAGGTATTAAAATGTATTGGCAGGAGTTCGAAAGTCTTGGAAAGAATCTGACCAATTTGTAACAAATTCTTTTCAGTGAAAGCAGTCATTCACTTTCACCCACTATCTAGTAGATTATAAAAGCTGGTAGAACTTTTTAATAAGGCACAATGCCAAGCTACTAATTGGTGGAATCACATAACTAGGGAATAACACCATTTTTAAAAAACTCCACTTACTGATTTATTAACACATTACAAACTAATCTGCAAATTTACATTACACAGAAATTGTAGATTTTTATTACAAATGGCTGTTGTAGCCATAGCATGTCATGATGATTTTCCCTTCTATGCTTTGGCTGTTTGTTTTCAGGGCCACAGCAGTCTCAGTACCATAACCGGTATAGCATTTGATTTATTTTCATGTACTTCCCTTCTACTTTTTCCCCAGACTTGTTCTCTATACTAGGGACCAAGAAATGGTTCAGACAGAAAATTATGAATCAGAGCTCTGGGGGATTTCAGAGATGGGCTTTTGTTTCATGCCCGCCTTCAGCCATATATAATAATGACTAAAATCTCCTTCAACACTTTTTCATAGTTTAAAAACAAAACAAAAAACAACAAAAAACAGTGTTTCAAAATGATGTGGGTCAACCGCGAGGTGGGAGGAGAGGAGAGCTTCAGCTTACATCAGACAGACAACTGAAAGTTAGGAGTTGAAGCTCCTGAAGGAAGAACCTAAACAAGACAAGTGGTTGACAGTGTCCTGCAGAATATCAAGATCGATATCACATCATTCTATGTTCTGGATCGAGTATGAAGCATGAACTGGCCCAGCATCATAGTTTAGTCTTAGTATATTGTGAAGAGTTCTTTGCCAAGTAGTTGAAAAGGCTTGGGGAAACTCTTGAAAGCCTTTCAAGATAGCTTCCCTTCCCTCTCCCTTGCAGTGAGACATAACCTGTCTCATGGAAATTTAGCCAGACAGACTGCCTCACACATCTCTTGGTCCAATGACTTGAAGCTGAGATAACTGTGGTTTAGATTTAAGGCAGTTGCACAGAAATGATCTTAGTTGCATGGCTGTGATATTTTTTGGGTTGAGATGTGCACTTTCAACCACAATTGTATGTTTTAATTCATTAGTGTGTTCAGTAAGGACGGCTTATAGACATAAGAGACTCAATAGCGACTCTTTCCAGATGGAGCCTCCTGTTGCCTTATGCAGCTGACATTTCCAGACCTTGCAATGGGACTGCAGAAGGATGGAGCTGGTGGTGCTGGGTGGGTAGAATGGCAAGCGCATATGTTGGGAGGTTTCTCTCTGCCAGTATAGTTAGCAATGCACTCCCAAAGTGAAGGTCATTGCCAGTGAAGAAAGTTTGTTCACATAGGTGGGGTAGTCCAAATTGCCTCTCCCTGCAGCAACTGAAATGCAGAGACCAGGCTATTTTGCCAAGTAGGAATCTGCTTCTACTCCTTGGACTGCTAGTTGGAGGACTAAAGAGGGAATGGGACCTTTGTGCTGCCCGCATTTCTAAAATCCCACCGATGTCTTGCAGAAACAACAAAAAATAGTAGTATTTGATAATACTATAGGTCTTTTTTTGGTATCTATACAAAGAATTTGAAAGGTATTGCTTATTGTTGTTGTTGTAGAACGGCAGTCATCCATATTAACTCATGTAAGAAACAATTTATAGAAAACAGTATTGCCTAAATTCATATCTGTCTTCAAATGCTATTCTTATCTCTCTCCCAGGTGTTATATATGTGCTGGTGTAATCTTGACATGCTGTGGTAATCTTGATGTGCTCTCTTGTTTTCACAAGTTCTTCTGAATTCTCACCAACATCAACATTCATAGAAGTATCTAAAAAATATTATCTGCCTCTCTGGTTTTGATTTATGAATTCAATATATGATTAATAACCTCTAACACTTATTAAGTAAACCATTCTACACCATTTCAGGTGGCACTGCAAGTTCTAATGGGGCATGTGTGCCCTGGCTGTCAGAAAGGGTTTTTTTTAACTTTGCAAAGTAGGAACAGAGGGAGCTTGTATGAATACATAGAGAAAAAGGGGCGAGAGAAGCAGACTCTGATTCAGAAATGAACTGGCTTTCTTAATGAGGTGGAGTTCTGTCCTCTCAGTGAAATACCTGTAACCTGTTACTCAGTCAACTCATTATCCATTGAGTTTCGTAGTTTCTTCTAAAAAGATATTCTCATTATGCATTGTTTGTCCAGTCTTTTTAGGTATGAAAGTTTATGATTTGTGACTCTCTTCATCTGTGGTCTCAAATACTACGTATGCCCTAAGGAGATATGCAGCAGAATTTAGTATCTTCATATTGTTTTCAGTGTGTATTTGTTGACTGGCTCATGCTGCACTGAGGGCCATATTTTACCACAAACTGCATAGTCTTTTAAATGTTACTCTTGGTGCAGGGTATTTTAGAAAAGGGGGTGTTGAAATATAAACCTGTATGAAATATGACTGACTGTCCTGTGCTATGTTATAGACAGAAACTTTCTTGTAAGAATGGCTCACTGGCAGTACTTCATGGTAACATTTGTTGTGTTCATTCTGACATGACTCCCTAAAGAATAAAAATCTTGACATTGATGAATGTCTTGAAAGGTTTCCAGGAATTCTTTAAAACTTTGCACAGTACAAGAAATTGTACCTGAAAAATTAACTAAAATATATATTAGAAGAAACGCAATGGGGAAAGAAACAGCTTAGAATTTCCCATTCTAGTTTGGCAGGTTTTTTTCTGCCCAATTCATGGATGTTGTCGTGCATATGTTACATTATTATGTGAAGGATTTATCTATCTTCATTAGCAAGTATGTTTGGATTTATTTGAAAGCTAACATTATTGAACCCATCAGAAATATTATGCCAGATTTTCAAAGTGGCGCAGTCTGTTTTCTGTAGTATGGCTGTGTCTAACTTCACTTCTTAAAGTTGTTTGTTTTGTAAAGCACTTTCATACTTGGAGAATATTTTTCAAAGTTACACCATCAGTATAGATCCACAGAATTCTTTCTTTGCGTTTCCAGCTGCTCTATAATAAATTCTATCTGTGTTTTATCTATATTGGTATTGATTTTTCAGCTATGCTAGCTTATGTCTGTCCTCTGCCTTACTGACACTGAAGTCAACCAAAGGGGTGGGCATACAGCCAATTTCAGATGGCATTTGGTTAGTTTACTCCCTTTTAAAGTAGTTTAGGAAATGTAACTCAAATATTTCTGTTATTCGACAAGCCTAGTTAACTTTTCCAATTTCACCCCCTTTACTCTGAATTTCCTCCTCCTTAATATTTTCCAGTTCTAGAGAAAGGGACTAGAAATATACCTCACTTTTAGCTATTTTCATTGTACTTTTCTTTTGAAAGTTCTAGTTTTGTTTGTCCAGCTATGGATTTTTTTTTCCTAATCCTGGATTTATATATATTTTTGCTTTGTGCTACTGTGCATTTGTCTTTTAAGACATAGTTATATAACCCTGGCACATAGCCTAAACTCATAATTACTTTAAAGGGAATTAGGGTGTGCAAAGAATGCAAGATCAGGCGTTTGGAAAATGGTCCAGTGGAGTTCCTTTTTTTTTTCCCCCGTACAATGAGTATTTATCTTAAACAATTTCCATGACTCTTGGAAACTTATTTCACTTCTTCTCAGCTAATATGTGTTCCATTAGCATTTTTTGGCCTGAAGCCAGCTGATTCCTTCAGGCTTTGTTGAAGTGTGGCTTGCTTTTTTTTTCTTTTGTTTGGGGTTTTGTGGGTTGGTGGGTTTTTTTAGCAGTTCTCTGTCTGAAATGATTCAGCTTTGATTTAGTGGCTATTGTGATGTTGGGTTTTGGTGGCTTTTAGTCTCCCAGACCAGTGACTAGAATTGTAGCTCCTTGTTTCAAAAGTCCAGTTCGTTACTTATATGTTGTTTTATTGCAAAAAGTATGGGATGCTGTCCAGGCAATATCTGATTAAAGTGGGATGAGAACGTACATTTAGTGATCAGACTTATCAGGCCTACTTTATTTTTTGAGAATCATGTCCCATGTATCAAACCATACTATCAATAATACTGTTCTGCTGGCAGGATTATTTAGGGCTGATTTTTTTCATAGCTTACTGGGAAATTTAAAAAAACCCATTGTGTTACCTTTTACATATACGTGGGACTGTTTCCTCACTTCACTGTGTTGTATTCTTAAGAATGTAGGCTTAAGTAAAGGAAGCTATACAGTATTTCTCAGAAGAACAAGCCAGGAAATAGTGATGCAAATAAATCAGTCCAACAGGCACAGCCTTTTGAAGGTCCTAATAAAACGTGAACTAGTGTAACTACCTAGCTGACTGTATCCAAAAAAGAATTGCATATTTTTCCCTAGGGTGGGCTGAGGGGGACAAAAGATCCTTAAAGCATAAGACAGAAGATTCAAAGAAACGAAAGTAACTTATGATAGTAATGAGACGCTGACTTCCTTGTGTACCAGTGGGAAAGGCCAGCCAGCGATAAGGGGAGGTTGTGTACAGCAAATAGTTCAGAGGTCAGTAACCATGCTAAACTTTCCTCCTTTATTCATTGAAAAGGTAAGACTCATTTTGGTGTGGTTTATTTTC
Organism: Ibidorhyncha struthersii; assembly: GCA_013398815.1. Lineage (NCBI taxonomy): Eukaryota > Metazoa > Chordata > Aves > Charadriiformes > Charadriidae > Ibidorhyncha > Ibidorhyncha struthersii. The sequence goes on from VZSZ01001410.1 coordinate 328,459, forward strand.
TTTTTCTGGAGCTGTTTAAACATGTTTTTTGGTTTTAAGTACAATACTCTAAGTACTGTGACATAAATCACACTTTATTTTGAAGAAGCAAATGTATATTATAACAAATTTCTGAATTAGTCACAGGTGACACCTGTTGTAATCTCAGTAGCAGAGTGAGAATAATCAAACTGGGGAAATTCCCTCTCCATTTCTACTACCCCTCTAAGAGTTAAAGGCTTGAGGAGTTCTTCCTTATGGGATGTGCATTATGGGATCCTGAGGAAAAACATTGGTACAGATGGATGGTTGAGACATCTCTTGGTAGAAATTTGTTCTTGTTTTTGTATGGCTTATCGTAAATTGATTCCAGTTGTCTCATTTTTAGAGATGCTGAACTGCTGCTTAAAACTGGTTCTGCAAAAATTAATTGAGAGAATTCAGCCTTGTGTCATCAGACTTTTAGCTGTGTTACATCTGGATTTCTGTTATTTTCCAGCAGCATTCCCCACTAATAAAGATTACATGTGCTCAGTGAAGATCTAAAATATGCTTCTTGAATTATAAATAAAATAGTAAATAAAATGTAAAAAGAAAAAAATGATATAATTTTGTATATCATAGTTTAATTCTGCAACATTTTTCTAATCAGGATAAATTTCTCACATTCTTCGCATAACCGATACCATTTTTGTATGTAGTACTTTCTCAGGTAAGCTTTTCCTTCTGATTTTGTAATTCTTATGCATTCACCTTCTCCTCACATGTAGATTAGATTCTTAATGTGGCATTGTTGCTGTTTGAAATCTAGAAGCCTTTGGGGACAAACCTGAATATTGAGTCTTCTCCCTATAGCACTCTGAACAATTCCTGGGATTGAAATATGAGCTTTTTTCATATTCTTCTTCACAGCAGCAGTTCCATATGGTTCCTGGCTAGGCAAGGACTGCTGAAGTAAAACCTGCTGCCACCATAATTTTTCTTCTTCGAATGTTCGAGCATGCCCATCTTTTTTAGGGGTATCACAAAGTCGGCATAGCAACCACACATCAGCTGGGAGTTCTTCCCCTGTGAGACTAGAACAGTGCTGGGGGCCTGTCATGAGGAGATTGAGCCATTCTTCAAAGTATTTGCTCAGCTACCTACAAACGAATATGGCTAAACCTTTTTCCATGACCACTCTCTTTTTTCCCCCAGTGTTACTTATGTAAAGTAATTCTGCAGAGGATAGTTATTTTACAACCATTGGAGGATTGAGCAAGGAATTTTGGTTATTTTATTTTCAAAGTATAAAACATCTGTAAAATATTTCTACAATGAAAACTAAAATATTTAAATAATTTATAGTAATTGCAGTAAATGTAGTGTGAGAGAGAGGTCATATCAAAAAAGTTTCATTACAGCTAGACAACTGTCAGTTGGAATGCCTTTTTATTTTATAAGTCTGAAAATATTCAGTGAGCGATACTTATAGTTAAATTTGTTAATCTGAACAGGTCATCATAATGGGAGTTTAGTTTAGAAATTTCTATACAAGAAAGATTGATTCAATTTAGAGACAGTGATATTTTCCTGTCCCCAGACACTCTCAGATAGTGGTCTTGACAGTATACCTATCATGTTATATAGTATTTTCTATAAGTGCTGATTTCAGTATGTTAAACAACTTATTTTTCCAAAGTCTTCTAGCATAATATCCTATAGCAAAATCCTGTAAACATCCTACAGCAAAACTCAAAATACTAAACAATTTCATCTAACAGTGCAATATCTTAGTGAGAATTAGATACCGCCTCCTTTCCTCCTAAGAAGCTGAAGGAAGGATAGGTTTTACAGAACAGCAGAGTGTAAAGTTGTAAAAGGAACATAGTAGTTCCTTCAGAACAGACTCTCCATAAATTGAACAGACCCCACAGCAAAATAAACAGTGTTCCATTATACGAGATACCTGTAGGGAGTTCTCATTATGCCAAACCCAGAAAAAGATTTACTTTGGATTTGGCAAAGAAGTAATCCAAGAATGTTTGGCAATGATTATATTGGGGAACTGTATTATTATCCCCCCCTCCACCACCACCCGTCCACCACCCTTATTGAATTCCTAGTGTTTTCAGGGTTTTTTTTTTTTTCAAAAAAAAGATTCTGCTAGTTCTGTAAGTTCAAGGTAACCATAATAAAATGTTGTAAGCCAGCGTATGTTAGTGTATATTAATCGTAGGGGCTGTGTTTTAACAAAAGGTGTTGTGTTTCTCCAAATACGAACCATACGTGTTATATAGTATTGTAACAAAAGCCTTGCTGCAAGTATATAATGGTTTTAGTTTGATCAAAATAGTAGAATTTGGAAGGAAAATATACAATCGTCAGTCATTCTTTATTGGCACCCACCCATTGCTGAGGAAAAAGGAGGCCAAACTTGTTCTTAAAAGTCCAGTTTTGGTCAGTGAATAAGCATCAGTTTGTTGATAGGAACTGTAGGTCTGCAATGCAGTCATTTTCCAGCTGGGAACGTATTGTTGTTGTGATATGGAAAAATCCTCATTTACTATGGGTTTGGGGGCTATTGTTGGTTGGTTGGTGGTGGTTTTTCTACACACCCCACACACCCCCCAAATCATACTATATGTAATAAATGACACAACTTCTTTTAAAATAACTCCTCTAGATAAGCGCAGTTGTTGGGCTAGAAGATAAACTTGCTTCAGGAAATTTAAAAGACCCACCAGTTATCCTTCCTAATTAGAGAAGACAACATCCATACTGCTGATATCAGTAGAAGTAGTGAATATGCAAATGATCAGTCCCCAACATAGCTGGCGATACCATGAATTAAACTTCCAGCCTAAGAACCGCTGTCTGATGCTGTTGCATTTGCTTTCACAATGGATGCTTGTAGAAGTCCATGAAACTTTTGGCATCCCGTAGATTGCTGCCTAGGCACTGGCCTGCAGTACTGCTCCCTTGGCATAATCCCCTAAAAGGAAGTTACACCTTTAAAAGTTTTGGTTGAGATACAGCATCCCTGACCATGAAGTACTCCTCAATCAAAACCTCACATAACAGTCTTTGTCATGCTTCTGCAATACAAATGTGTGTTGTTTAGCTTTGTCAAAGGCCTTCTCATGTCCAAAACTGTAAAAGGGGAAGTATCAAAGGTTGTTAGCACCCATGTGTCATCAGTTAGCAGCTGTTATCTGTCCACTCCATCTTATTCTTTTAGTCCACTATAATTTTAAAGCTGAGTTACAAATTCAAGTAGGATCTTAAAAACTAGTATAACCATGTGAAAGCAAAATGTTGTTCATAAGAATTCATATGAGACCAAAAAAATCAAAATTGTGCTTTTTACAGAGTGTGGTCTTTTTAAACCATGGAAAGTGCATACTTACAGAGTTGTTGTACATAATAAAAACCTGTACAGATAAAGAGAATTTCAATTTTAAGAAAGTCTATATATCTACTTCTTCATTGACTTTTTAGAATATTTTATCAGTGGCCACTGCATGACACCTGTTCAACTTCGTTTTTAAAGAGACTTCCAGTTTTATTTCTATTTTATTTTCACTTTTAATGATCAAAAAATCCACTTTTAGAGAAGAAAATGAACTGGAAAATACTTCAGAATCTTCTGGGTATCTGTGGATTGGAATTTCTGTCCTATAGCAGACGTGTGGATATTTTATTGCATCTTTTAACTGAGTTTAAAGTGAAAACCCCTATGTTTCTACTGGAATTGCAAAGGGAGAGGGGTAACGTTTTAACCAAAATTCAAGATAAAACAGCAGAAGTTTTGTTTTAATGTATAGTACAATCTTTTTATCAGTTCTTGTCCATGTAACGAAAAAAAAATGTTGAAAAAACCCAAACACCCAGCATTCACTGGAAATTAGATAGAAAAAATGTAGTGATAGCTGTGAAGTAATTTAGAGTTAAGAGGTTATATACATCTTAGGGAGGCATCAAAACATGCAGTGTTATTCTTCACAGATTTTACAAAACTGTTCTAATAATCCTGGTTGAATAAAATGTAGCATTTTAATATTCAGGCTTAGTGCAGTATAAACAAAGTTGTATTAACAGTACTTTCTTTCTGAAAATGAAGTTTTATACCATATTCCTTTGCAGTTTATTTTCATCTCAGCTGAATAGCTGTTGTATGCAAAACTTGATGCTTTGCAAAAATACTGGTAAGAAGCCCAGAAAGAGATGTATGGTGCAAACTCTCTCAAAGGAGTTCTGTGGAAGTTGAGCATGTAATACTAGATGAAAATTGAAGTTAAAACTGATTTGGACAAGTTTCTTCATCCATTTCTACCCTACGTATCACAAAATATTACATGAAAAGAAGTTCATAAAGTAAAGTACAAGAAGTTAGTTTTATAGTCTTCTATGATTGCCTTTAATCACTACTCTCTCACCTTCATACGGAATCTCATCCAGTGGCCTTGTCATCTTGAGCAAATGTTGGGAATGCAGGCGAATCAAACTCCTTGTTTTCAGTTCTCATGCCTTGTGACTGTGATTCAGAACAGGATTTCTAGGAAAGTCCTGCTAAGCCAGTGACAGCCAGTCCAGAGATCTAGCGTAGACTATCCCACGTGTATGATCCATGGATTTCTGACCTGCTGGAAAAAATCTGGTTGGAAATTCTGATGTCATACTGAACATGTGCAAAGCTTAGTTTTTGGTAGGAAGGGGGTTTGTTTGTTTACTTTTAAATAAAAGAGCTCATGATCTAGCCAAATATAGGCATAGTTTAGTCTACTGAAAAAAGATTTATTTCTGGCACTAGCAGCGTCCTCTGCCAAATAAATTAATTCTCTACAGAATTGTTCACGTGCTGGAACATCCTTAAGATGTAAGCAGCCCATTCCCCTTTCATTAATTTCAACTTCAAAATTTTAATTTCAAAGGCAACTAAAACTTCTTTGTATAAAACTTTAAAAAAAAAAAAAAAGACAACAAAATTGTTCTGATCAGATGTTTGCCATGGATTATTTCAGCACAAATGGAAATTTGCAAAGCTGTAAGCAACTGATTGCAGGTTCTTCTAGCAATGTGCTGCAGACATCTTCAAGAAAAGATGGTGCTCTACTTTGAAGAGCATATTACTACTTGCCAACAAACTGTCTGAACACTTTCTCCTGTAACCATGGAAAATGCCCTGGTGGGTTTCACACCAGCACCTTTGGCATAGGTGAGGGTTGTGCTGGTTTAGTGTCTTTTTGGTTGCCATAGGGAGAGGGGACTTGCTGATACAAGAAGTTTTGGTCAGTAAATAAAGTACCATGTAATGGTGAAAGGGCTCTCTTAAAAAGCATTTTGATACAGTGTACAGTGTTGGAGTGGTTCATGATCTGCTAAGTTAGGAGAAGCAGCAGTCAACAGCTTTTCTGTATATTTAGAACAATTGCATTCCTCTTTCTAAGCCAAAACATAGCCATCACCATTATATAAATGTAAATCTTTCTTGAGAAGTCTGGTTCTCTTCCTTCATTTCCTGTAGCATGTTAGCTGCAGCTTATTTCAGACTGTTTTCTCTTAACCTCCCAGAAAATGTAAACAGAGCATAAAAACCTTGTCCACAAATCTTCACACTGAGTCATTCTGAACTCCCACTAGGAGTACATTACCCATAAGATCAGTTATTGCAAATTACTATTGAAGTATTTTTTTTTTTTTTTTCTTTTCTTTAAATATGTTGTAATGTCTAGGACAAAGAAACCTGGTTTCTAAAGGGTAAAATTAAGTCTGTAACATATTGTGCTTTTGACAGTCCCAGACTTCATGATGCATGTCTTTGGTATACGTTATAGTGGGGTTCGATTGCTCTAAAGTTCTATTCTTCTCCTGAGCATCCAATAAACATGACTCCTACAAAGGAAGGAGAACTCACTAGTACAGTGCACCAAGAGAGCTAATAAAAAACTGACATTGCATTGCTGAGTTAATTTTATTGCAGTGCTGCTTTATTCTTTGTTTAGCACTGTCTGTTCTGTGGATCTTCTGTTTTGCCCAACAGAGTGAGATGTGTTAAACTATGGAATAATGCAGCCAAGTTTTCCATTAGAGTCAGCTTCCATTTGTCATTTCTTAGTTTCATTCTGCCACTCCTCACTGTAGTCTGTGCTTATTTACTGTTTACCACTTGCAGGTATCAGTAGTTATCATTTAATGAAGCCACGCAGCATATATTTCTCTCTAAAACCAGACTGGCAAGCAGTCATCTACTTGCAATTGACAGTGATTTCTACTGCCATCATGTGTATTTCCTCCATTTTGATGATAACATGTTGGCAAATGTTTTCCAGATCTAAATACAATACAATGGAGCATGTCACCTATACACGTGGAGAATAGTACTTCCTGTTCCCATGAATTTGTGCCCAGCTCTGTCATACATGAGCATTGTCCGTGGCTGCTGCTGTAAATATCAGTCAAATGACTTTTTACCACTCGTAACTGCATTATGTTTCAGAGTAGCTTTCACCCAGGTTTCCCCCAGGATATGTTTTAGTACTTCTGCACCAAAAGTTCTGGAAATACTATTTTGATATGAATGCATGGTTTTCATTCATATATATATATTGTTAATGTTGCTCACATGGGTCTAATCAGAAAAGCATGCATTAAGATTAAATGAGAATTCAATTCAAACAACAAATTTATGTGTAGTACTTAAATATTGCTGACCAAAGCCTTGATATTAAGCAAATGCTTTTGCTTTCAGTAAAAGATGGCATTTCTTTTAGAGTCCCACTTGTATTTAGTTGATAAAAGTTGGAAAAAATATATTTTTAGATATGATAGTTACAGCATCATGAAAAGCCTTTCTACACAGTTATGTTTAAATATTTAATGCTATGCTTTAAGTTCAGGCATGTAGCATATTATGCAGAGTTCTTTTTTGGATCAGGTGTCTGTTTTTCTTATCATGGTGAAAATGCCGAGATAGAAATGTCTTGTCTCTATCTTTCTTGTGATTCCATGCAGACATATTTTAATGGTCAGCTAAACTGCGCAGATTAATTTTAAACTGGGAAATAACCATTCTTTGCCTGTGTCTGTGTGGTTGCCTATGGGTACCTGTACGCTTGGATGTGTGCATTCCATATCTTTCCATTAAAGCTCTGGGAGAAATTTGCAGTAAGCAGTACTATCTTGGTTTCAATGTGGGCATGTGTTTCTTTGAAGACTATCTAAAATGTTTAGAAAAAGAAAAATGTATTAAGCCTATTGACTATATATTGGCCAAAACAATTTGGGATGATACTTTGAAATAGTGTATTTAGCTAAGAAACTGAAGGCAGCAAATTATATTTGCACTGATTTTTAAAAACAGTTTTCAGAGAGTTTCAGGGGACTCTTGACTGATGAGCCTGGTATCTGAAAAATTAGTACATTATATAGAAATAATAGGATGATCTAGAATAAAGAAATTAGAATATTAAGATCATGAACACAATGTGACATTTTGGGGAAAAAAATATTTTGTAAATAGAAGTAGCACCTCATAAATCTACTTAAACTATTCGGAAGAATCAACAAGAACCATGTGGATGAGTGAAGTCTAGTTGATGCAGTCCACTGGATTTCCAAAGGTTTTCAACACAGTCCATTTTGAAAGGCTTCTGAAGAAACTAAATAGCCAAGGGATTAAGGCTTAAGAAAATATATCTTCTTGCCCAAATAAAAGTAAGTGTTTAAAAGAAAGTAACCAAAAATAGAAGTAAACTGTCAATTCTCAAAAGAGCAGGAGATAACCAGTTGAACTCCACACAGAACTGTGCTGAGTCTGGCACTGTTCATCATAAGTGCCTCTTTTTCCATCATTTATGGAAACATCAACTTCATTTATGTTTTAAAAAACAAAAGAAAAAACCTTTCCTCCAAACAAAAAAAAGTGGTGTTCAGGTTTTGGGTGTTTAGGTACAACAGATCTGTAGAGAATTATTTTTATCAGTTAAGTCAATGTATATTCTCATACTTTGGCAGGAGATTTGTTGAAGTTCTGTATGAAAATATATTATTAGCAGTATGTGTATCTATACATCCAGGATATGTTAAGATGTTAAGTCTGAGAAAAACGATTATGTGCTCGTATATATGCTTTACAGTATCAGTAAATGTTTTAGCATTTATACCAGTATTCTTACTTTTTATTACAAGGCTGAACACTAGTACAGAAACACAGGGTTTTTTTCTGATAAAATGCTGAGGTTTTTTGATTGTTTTCATAATTCCTTTAATAATAGCAAAGGATTTTGTAGTTTATGAATTCAGCATTCCCCAGTAGCTGGTTGAAAGAGTTGTTGCCACTACTCTAAACTTGATAAACAGTTGTGCACCAGTACCTAATACCTTCGTATTCAGGTGCTAAAACTGCTCAGCCCTACTGGGTTAATGATGTGATCTTCCCTGGCACATTTCTATTCCGCTGCTCCTGCAGAGCCTTCTATTTTTTGATTACTTAAAACTGTCCTAACATTGATGTGGGGCTGGACAGCCACGAGTACACTCTGCCAGAAGTGCAGGGGGAGAGCATACAATGCGGTTCTCTGAGGGCAGTGCTTCAGGCCCGTGAGAAAGGCTTGGCCACGGCTCAGTCCAGCTGCAAACGTTGGTTTACTGTGTGCGGTGGAGTAGTTTGAGTGAGTGGGTTCACTGTGGGAGGAGAAGGAAGGATTCAATCGTGCAAACACAAATTGGCAGCTACCAAAATGAGAAGATGGCATGGGGAAAACATACATTCTACTTGCTGAAAGATTGCCACTGGGGTCGATGGTAATAATTTAACTGTGTGGAGTATTTAGAGAGAGAGAGAAACCTGTACAACCAGACAGAGAGAGGTTTGGAATTGTCATTGAAAGTCAGTTGAGTAGTAACTTCCAGATCTCTGGGAGAGCATCCTTTCTGCAAGGGTAGAGGCCTAAGCTTTCATCTGCGTTTATCAAAGTTTTTAGATAGCTTTCTTGAGAGTATTGCGAGTTCCTCATTCAGCAGAAAGATACTCTTACTTGCAGAAGGAAAATATGGCACAACAGCAGAAGAACAAATGTAGAACGGCGCCTCAAAGGTCAAAGGATATGTCTTTCTACCCTGAACATGTCTATTATGGTGTCATTCATTCCGTTCAGAAAAACTGATGTCAGATCGTAGGGCCTGGACAGTAAATTGTTTGCAGAATCAGCAGTGAGTTATTTGTCAGTAGCCTGAACAACTGCTGGAGATGATGGAGTTGTTCTGAAATAAACCAGTACTGCTGCAGCCTTTAGTGGTGGAGAGGATGAGGTCTATGAGATATCCCATTTTGTTTTAAATTACTATTTGACAATGACTATTTGATAATCATGTGACTCTTTTAAAATTTTTTCTTAAAGCTTTTCTGTATTTTTGATTTTAATATTAACATTTTCTTTGTCAGTTATGAATGTTTTAATTACATTCATCTCAAAGCAGATAACTTGAAACCATGAGATTTTTCTGGACATAAATTCTACTAAATTGTTCCTATAAGTTTCTTATTTTTCTGTAAGGTGGTTGGTGTGGTTTTTTCTGAGGTGAATTTTAGCATGGTAGTTTATGTATGTAATGTAAATATGTGGTCAATATATTTCTTACTCTGCTATTCTTACTAAGCTGTTTCCTTAAGGTTTTTTTTTTCTAGTTTGAGCGTTTCTCACAAGTAAACAAACTTGTTCAGGCCTCTGTTGAGGGCAAGAATGTAAAAAAGTAAAACAGCAGTCTGTTTTCTGTTGAGCTGAAAATACAACTGGCTTCATGTGTTGGGTGCAGCTGAAGGAGTGTTACAGGAAGGTGGTTATAAATGCACCTTTGTACTCTCCCTAATTATATTTTTTCATGCACTTGTGCCCAGGAGCAGTCACTATTGCCCTGTACATCAGTGACTTAGTGCAGCGCTCTCTTTGTTCCAGTCTGCTACTCGTTTTCTGCTTCACCCAAACATCCACAGGAGCTTGCAACAATGGAAGAACTTTTAGCATTACTTAAGGACTTCTTTTCACAACTTAATACTAAAGGACATACTGAGAAATACGAGAATGCTTCCAGACTCCCAAACAGAATTAGAAAGTCAGAAGTTCAGCTACAACTTCTTCTTTTATTTGTTGCAAAATAGTGTTTCTTGTCACGCTGCCTTAGAGAGGACTGTCTCACAAGACTTCTACTAATTTTGAATCATTACTTCGTGAAGGGTATTCCTTTTAAGGAGTCACAGCTCAATAATTTCCTTAGTCAGATAGAGATATCTGCATATTAACTTGGTTTCAGTTGTCACTGTAGACATACTCAGTATATGTTCTCCTGAATTGTTATCGGTCTCACACTTAAGTTTAACAAAAGGAATAACTTCCTGCAGCATTCCTTGGTATTTATTTAAATAAAGACTATCACATAAATGCCTGTGATAGTCCACTTCAAAAAGACTAAATCTAAACCATGTGAACAAAAAATACAGTGACCAGCAGGGCTAATTCTTTTATTTAAGTGTTCTTCCTTGCTTGCTGTTGGTCTTACTTGTCCGACGAGGTTGGAAAATCTTTCTCATGAAGTACCTGACGTGCTGCTAAAACCACGTATCAAGCAACAGTAACAAGAGCAGGGAGCATTCTGCTAGCGAATTTACGCCGCCTGCCAGCAGGTAAGCTGCTCTTTGTAAGACTACTTCACAGAGTTTAGGGATATTTTGAGAGTAAAACTAGCCTCGCTTGCTTTCTTCACGTAGCACAACAGAAGAGCCGCTTTTTTAAAAACAGGTAGCACTGTCGAGGGATTCCTTTTTCTCTGCGGAAAGCGCCAGTGAAATCCCCATAGGACACGCTGTAACCTGTTCTAAAGAACAATGAAAACTATGGCAGGAATCTGAGTTTTTACGCTGGAACTCTAGAACTTCATTTTCCTTTGTCTGGCTGCCAGCGGTGTGCGCGCACTGCCACGGCAGCTTAAAGCGCGGTACCGCTCCGGAAGCCTACCGCAGCTTTGGGCTTTTAGAGGTAAGGCTGCTCAGGGGGGACCAACGGAGGAGGAACCAGAAATAGTTGGACGGAGCTTCTCCAGAGGATCCCCGCTGGAAGCCCGCCTCCCCGGCAGCGGCNAGCCGGGCCGCGGCCGAGCAGGGGGCGGCGCGGCCCCGGGGGGGTTCTGCCAGACAAAGAACAGTGCCGGCAACCAAATAAGGAAGTTGGAGCTGGAGGATTTCAGAATACGAGCAAGAAGCGGGAGGCGGGGGGAGATGGCGGGGAAGCCGGGGAGGCAGCCTTTCTGCAGGAAGCCGCTTTCGGTTGTTAAAAGCGAAGTGGTAAATACAGGGGATCAAGGCTCACGAACTTGTCGTTACCCTTCTGTAATCTTCTGCCAGCACAGCTGAAGAATTCAGGCTGTGTTTGTCATATTTTCTCATGTTTCTGAAAGTTCTTTATAGATATTTGTTTTTAAAGGAGGGGGTCTTTGGCAGCCCCGTTGGTTAGCAGCCTGAAGATAAATGAGTCTTCCTCTGCCAGAGGAAAAAAAAAATCCCATTGTGGGTAATTTCAGGCATTACGAAAACACATTATGAATTTTTGCCTACTGTAGCGTTCTAATGAAAACTTAGAAATTCATCTAGGAAGGGTACATATGCACCCCTGAGAGACTGAGGTGTCTTTGCAGTTGAGAACAGTAGTACAGAAACAGAGAAAAGGAAGAAAATTAGTACTGGGAAAACCATCCTGACAATTCTGATAGAAAAGCATTTCATAACAAAATGTCTTGGTGGAAAAATATTCAAGGATATCAGAAATGCAAGTAAGCTGCTGTTTTAAACATAGGTATGGAATTCATGCCTTGTGATCCTAATCCCTAGGGCCCTGAGACTTACTTTTTTTTTTTTTCCTGCTTACATGGGCTGACTTTTACAGGTCTTTTTCCTGGTGGGAAAAGACACAGAACACCATTCACCTTTTCACTTCAGACTTACTCAGAGCAGGAAGAATTAACACAACAGAAACATTCAGTAGATGAAGGAGCAGCTGTGATCTCTGCTGACTGTGTGAAAGCTAGAACAGAGAAAATTAAATAGCTGTGGGCACAAACTTCAGCAGTAACGTTTAACATACTGGCCTGGTTTGCTCTGGTTTCAAAATGTTAGCAACAGAATGTCTCCTGAATTCACAGCCTTTATAGCAAACAATTACATGCACTATGAGCTTGACATCCTGATGAAAGGAAGTAAGTTATGCCTTGATCTTGAAATTGTGACCAGATCAGCTCGTAAACAGCTACTGAAAAACATTTTAAATATTGCAGGGAAGCTGCCTCAGAAGAAGCAGCTTCTCTATCTTTCCTGACAGGCCTCCCAATTACAGCAGCTGTAACTTACCAAAGTGTAACTAATTGAAAGATACAACACACTCACTATTACCATATCAGGAGTATTAAAGAAGATAATGTAGTATTGAGATTTGAGTTGGAAACTTGGAAGGACTTACAGGTGACATTCAAATTGCTGTAACCACCTGTGACTTTATATAAGCCTCCTAGCAATTTAAGTGTCTGAAGTGTAGGTAGACCTGTCATAGATCCATAGTGATGCTTGCAAATGTGATTTCAATATCACAGCTGAAGAGTGTTATGCCAGTTTTACTATGAAGTAGAGAAGATAGAATACTAACAAAACCTCAGAGGGTAAGCTTTAGGCAAGGTTATTTTGCTCTTGATCCTGATAGGTTGATTGAAACAGAAGAATATTACAGGTGTCTCTGTAATTTATTTCATTAATAAAACAGAGAATCTGAGAAGAGTAGTAGAGTGAGGGAGAATGAAAGTGCGAGGGAAAGCTCCAAGAGTTGGGAAACAAATACAGGGCAGAACCAGCTGCACAGCTTGGGACAGAAAAGAAATTGGACAAAAACTTACAAAATAGCTCTCCTTTGTGGTGTTAGGAAAACTGGCAGCTTAACGTGGGTCAAAATCCTTTTGAGTCTGAGGAGTGAATCGTTTTCCACATTATATTTTGTTATATTTTAATGTAGCTATTTCCAGAGCTCATATGCATTGCTATACCAGTAGTTGTGCAGGCCAGGAAATTCTCATGGATTACTCATGGTCAGAACAGAGTAAGAATGTGGGTACCAAAGTGTCTCAGTACTTTAAGGAAGCCATTGGGATACTTCACTTCTCTATATGCTTGTTGTTCAACTGTCACTGTTCCGGTTCCTTGTTAGAAAGTGCCTATGTAGTAGACCCACGGTTTTTCTCCATGCCGTCATAGGGACTACACAGGAAGTCTAACCAATATCATTTAAACAATTTGGTACCCTCAAGACCCTTGCTGTTTTAGTCCAAAAGGTGAAGCAATTAGTACTATAGCAAGGAAGACTTAAGCATGAGTCACTTCATCACCACATACATACACATGCATGTTTGTGTATACGTGTATGTCTATTAAAATGGTAATTGAGTTGTGAAAATTGTCACAGCAAAAGAAACTTCTAATTTTTGTTTTCCTCTATGAGTAATTAGAAGTTTGGGAAAAAGGTCCTCTTTTCATTTTACTTTTGTTGAATCACGTTTTAATAGATCAGAGACTTTGCAGTATGATTTGCTTTCAAATGTTGGCTCTAGCTATGGTTTCATCTCTGGAAAACACAGAACTTTGATGGTGTATATTGGCAGAATTGAAAGTGAAGGGAAATGTTTGCTTAAATAATCTTTCTTGTAACAAACATGTGATCCTTTGCTTTCCATAAGTGCTAAGAAAAACAAAAAACACAAACAACCTGGTACTCCTAGTTCAGACTTTGTGAATTTCACCAACAGGAAATAATACCAAACAAAGCAATTTGCAGTTACAACCTCGGTGTCTGCCAACAGCAGCAGAGTTAGGTAGTACAGGATGCTTTTAATATGGGGTTCAGGAGACTTTTGAAATAGTGCTAAATGCTTTGGTCTGGTACGTGTTTAGCAATTGGCATTTCAGAGGTATAGTTAGTCCCTTTTGTTTTTAGGAAAACTTAACTTTGCGTTCTGGCTTTCTAAAGAAATCTCAAACTCTCATGCATTCCAAGAAAATCAGTGTCCTGTTCCTGGCGTAGTAATCCCCATTCAAAGCTTTTAAATGTTGTGAAGTACAGTATGGGAGGAGATGTAATCTTATGGAGATTTTTTTGTTTGTTTTAAATAAAAAAATTGAAAATCCACAATGGTTGGCATGTCAAAGCTTACTTTGCATAGCTAGTGGAAGTGGGATGCATTTCCTTTATGTAAGAAAAACAGGGAGATTGCTGAATTGGGCTCCGTAAGTCATTGAATTCAGTCAGCTGCACATGAATCTGTTTGAAGGCTTGTAAACTCTTTCAGTTCCCTCTTCTAGTCCTTCAGTGTCCATGTTACTGCCATTTCCATCTGAGCTTAACAATGTTTGAACTGTAATATGACGCAGAGCTCCATTGTGGCTAGCTGAATACTATTTGGGTCGATTTACAGGCATGCCTGTATTCTTCAATTAATTTCCAGTTCTTAAGACCAAAAGAATGTCATGTGTCTCCCCCATGCAGCAAACACCATTTGAATCTCAATCACAACTTCTTCCTAGACCTCGGAATTTTTTAGTGTTTTTTTTTTTGTTGTTGTTTTCTTTTTGAAAAACATCCTGTTTTGATTTAAAGAATTTGAGAGATCTGGTTTTAACTAGCATGATCAGTATTACACACTCCATTGTAGCTTTTAATGTCTTTGTTTTTCACCAGCTAGGATGCTAAAATTTTGCATATCAAAATGAAGAAAAAACAAGAAGTAGGCAAATAGAAGAAAGGAAATAGAAGCATATAATTATTTGTAGTATAGTAGCACCTGGAAACTAGCTCTTGTGGGTGACAATGTATGTGCACTCTGTAAAAATATACCCCCTTCACTGAAGATACACTGCAAACAAAAAGGTTGCATTTAAATATTAAAAATTATTCTGTAGTGTTTTAGGAAAGTCCATTAAGTTTTATCATCCTTTGTTTTCACTCAGATTGCTGCAGATGTAATTACTTTGGGTAAGGTTTTCTCTCTGCATTTTCAGCTTTTTTTTCCTGAAGTCATCCTTTGTAGTTTTCATACTTTAAGCAATACTGTTTTCTTTTTATTTATAGGGTGGTATAAAAAGTGAATCCTCATTTTGTGAAGATTCTGAAAGTTTGAATGAATACTAGTGATAAAGCCCTTATACGACTTCAGGCAGTTTGGTGTTTGCCTGTTTTACTAATGGCATTTACCATTACCTCCATTAGTTCGCAGAAATTAATTGTTGGGGGTTTTACTGCATTTTTCCAAAAACTGTTTGTTATAATTGTCATTACATTTTAAATATTTCATTTAAATATTAGGACTTCATTGGAGTTGTATGCAATTGTCTTTTACATGTAGGTGAGTTTCCCTCATTTTAGTTTGTCAGTCTTGCTGTACATGTAGTTGGAAAGTCCTTAAACTAGAAACAAATGGTCCTGGAGCTGGAATGATAGGCAAAGTTGTTTACAAGAAAGAATCACAGTTCCTATTAAGTTTTAAGTTAAGCATATGGTTTTGTTTCCTTTCTGTTTGGATCCTTATCTAACACTGTGCCTTGTGTTTGGTTCCCAGTATGTTGAGCTTCATTTTCACTTTCCGTGCCCAGTTATACTTATGGAGTCACATTGAAGCAAGTGTCTTGAACTAAGCTGATGTGCACAAGCTGTCTTTTTGCTTTCATCTTCCATCCCCATGAAGTGAACATGAGCATACGTACATAGACGTAAAATTCTTCTCCAAAATTCTTGGAACATATGTGCAAAATGTGTGCAATGTAAGAGCTGTGACAGAAGAAAATGTCAGAGAACTCAGTTTTCTTTACTGCAATATTAACTCACTCTGTTATAATCAAATACAAAGGAGAAGGTGCAGCTAAGAGATGTGAAGTCCGGATACTGTTTTTTTTATAATTGGCTTTTCTTACTGTACGTCACTCCATTCTTTGTTGTGTGTGTTAGATTACCTGCAACTATTACTGGCTGAACTGAGTTCTGCTTGGTAGCTAAAATACTACCCTGGACCAGCATACTAACCCAAAATCAGAGAGACCCGATTAGTGATGAGCGATACTCTTTTTATGTTTGTACTATCTTAATACTATGTGTATGAGCTGCCATGCTTCTTCCCCATAGTCATGTACCAGAATTGGAAACAGAGTGCTAGTGCAGAGCCAGTCTTCTCGCGGCCAGGATCTGGCATGTCACTCTCTGTTCTAGCAGTGGGGAGATGCTTTGTTTCCCCCTCCCCTTTTCCTACTTGGCATCGTCCTCCGTTTGCCCTGTTACATTCTGGAGCAACTGAGGATGTGGAGTGAGTCCTGAGTCCTAAAGAGGGCTGGGTGGTGAAAAGGGGCGAAGGGGGTTGAGTAAGCAGGGGAAGTTTCAGTGCCACCTTCTTCTGCATCACCCACCATAGAATGAAATTTCTCTGGTACAGGTCTTGCTCATCCTGGGGGTTCATACTGGTTGGAGGAAAATAGTTTGGTGATGTTCTTGTGTATTCCAGACATCCAGAGCTGGACTATAATATATACTGATTGGAAAGTGGAGCTAAAAGAAGAAAGAGGAGCACCCTTACTTCCAGCTGCCCTAACATCTCTTAACTATTGTCCAGGTCAATAGTAGTGAGATAAAAGGCAGTATGTTCGCACACTTCTTTTTGCTGTCTACGCTGCAGAAAATTCAAGTGATACCACTGATCGCCTCTGTGGACTAGGTGTGGATTTGAGAATAGAGGTTTTATAGATGTATCTTTTGAGATTGTCCATCTTGTTTTAAGCAGATGATTAAGTAGATGTTACTAATGATTAGCTGTGTTCTATGATTACTTATAAAACTGATGTTGGCATGTAATCTGTAAGAAAGCACTGGATCCAGACCAAGTGGGTCCTGGTAGGAATGACAGAAATCTGTTCTACAGTCTTCATCCTCTTGTGGAAAAAAAAGAAATGATGCCCTTAGTGGAATATGCAATAGTAATTAATGTATTTACAGTGAGTGTTTGACACTGTGGATGGTTTTGCATAATAGGACTGCAAAATAGCACCGTTTTTGTAACATACAGTAAATGTTCTCTGAACTGTGATGCTATCCTTTGACAGGTGAGGAAGACACAGGAGATTGTTTATAAAACAGATGACTACTGTGCAACAGAGGGATACAGTTTTTCCGAAAGAAGTTTTAAATTCAGTATAAGGTTATACTCAGGGACTTGGCAGCGATGAGTAGTGGCATGTGTTATTTAAAAAGAACAGAAAAGTATTAAAAAGCTTAGAAGAATAACCTGAGACATCGCTTCTGCAGTTCTACATGAAAACATGCGGCCATCCCACCCGCTCTGTCACGCAGACACAGGCGTTGTGGAAATCGTGGAAACTTTTCCTACTCCGAAAAGCTAACGTAAACTCTCCTGGCGACGCCTTTGTGCAGCTGTATGGCCGTATGGAAGGGCCTGGGATGTTTCCCCTGCTCTCCAGGCAGCTGCAGCGCCCGCTTCTGCTGTAGTACAAATTTCTCAAGCTTTTCTACTGGCTATGGATGCCGAGTGCCTGGAGGGAAGAAAGTGAACTTCCAGCATGGGACCCGA
This sequence comes from Ibidorhyncha struthersii, assembly GCA_013398815.1. NCBI lineage: Eukaryota > Metazoa > Chordata > Aves > Charadriiformes > Charadriidae > Ibidorhyncha > Ibidorhyncha struthersii. Next base: position 346,072 of record VZSZ01001410.1, read on the forward strand.
GCCTTTTTTGGCAAAAAACGTATCAAAAAGCCCCAGCTCCTGCAGCTCCGAGGGGAGAGTAATTTAGACTTGGTCTGCGGCAGCAGGGAAAGCCGATCCCGATGGCGATTCGCCGCGAGAAGCCCGCGTTTCCCTGCCGTTCCCAGCAGCCGGGTAACGCCTCTCGCAGGCATCGGGGAGCCCGGGGTGACGGCGGGACTCTTAACGTGAAGCCGCCGGAGTGGGACGCGCCGGCGGCGGCTCCCTGAGTCACGGCGCGCCGCCCGCACCGCACGGCCCTATATAGCGCCGGGTACCTGCGGCCGCCGCGCCGCCCCGCTCCGCTCCGCTCCGCTCCCGCCGCCGCCGAGCTCCCGCCGCCCCGCTAAACTCGCGCTCGGGTATGTGATAACTGCCCGCGTAAACGTTGCCGAGGTAAGATGGCAGGAGGCTTTCCTGAGTTTGTACGTGACGTGTTTTCTTCGGATGAGGCGAGCGCACGGCAGAAGCGGTGATGGAAAGCGAGAGGTCAGGGCAAATGAGATCGTGCTGTAATGGGATCGGGCTGACGGCGTTTCTTTCGAGTATTTCTTTTTTTGCGCGCGCGACTGCTTCTTGCCCTTTTAGTTTGGCTGATGCACTTTATTAGCCGACCTTGGCCATCCGCTTGGTGTTTCCAGAGACAGAGAGGATGCTGTTGTGGCGGCAGCGGCTGTGTGTAGCTCCGTAGCTCAAAACTTGCTAAATCAGTTGTTAGTTTGTTAGTAAATATGATAGAGCAGTAAAATATGAGTGCTTTCGCAGCCTTCTTTATAGGAGACTTCTGTAGGAACCCAGTGATACTCCTGGATGAAAAGCAAGTTGGTAATGAACAGGAGACTTGGATGTTTTAGAAAGCTTCCTATGGCTTATTACAAAAATCAAACCAAAATCAAGGAAAATATTGGTTTTTTTTTTTGTCCTGTGGAATTCATTAGTCTGTAAGGAAGACATATTTGGTGCCCTAGCAATGATGTACTCTTGTAGCTAACTTTTTTGTCGAATGTTTATTGTTGAGTGTTCAAAGGAATTTGATGTTACTTAGTAACTTTGTAACTTATAACAGTAACATCTTTGGAGATTTTTTTTTCTTCTTCTTTTCTAAGTCTGTAGCAGGCATTTGTTTAAGTTTTAGTAGCGAAGACAAAAAAAAAAAAAAGTGAAAGTTTCCTGGCAGCAGGCGCATAATTAGAAAGAAGGCTGGGAAAAGCAAGACTGGCCTTCCTTATAATGATGTGTTTACAGAAACTTGGAAAGCAGAGATATGCATTGGCTATCAAAGAGAAACCAACGTCTGCTTTTGGAACATTTTCGTCAGCCTTATATTAAGGAATATGGCACTGCAGAGCATGCATCTAAAAATAGGAGTGGACGCATTCGATGTTTCATTAGGCTTTGAGGTCAAGAAACTGTTTTTCCACAGAATTCTGTGGCTGTATTGAACTGAAGCCGTGATTCCTGGGACCAAACCTTATATTTCTGAAATTAAGTCTGTAAGATGTATTACATATTGTATGGAAAGTTTTATGTCCACTCAGAAGTCTGTGCACTGAAATACAATGGAGTTCTGGGGTGGGAAGAGTTATGATGATGTTCTTAAGGAAGCCCAACAGTTTCCAGGCATCCAAAACTAGTCTGTGATTCACAATGCATACCAGACATAGAAGGATTAAGATATAGAACTGATAACATGAGGATGGAAAAACATATGAAAAGTTAAATGGCGCTCAGCCCATGTCCGTTGGTTGTATCTAAACCACTTCACTGTGAAAAAGGGGGCGTATACTTGTGAGAACAGGATTCTGAGAGAGATTCTGTTGCGTCCTCCTCTCGGATGGGGAACAAAACCTGAAAGAACTGACTGTCTGTGAAATAATATTCTGGTACTAATTTTCCTGGCCAGGAGGAGAAACCCTGTAGGAAAAGGTGAGGGAAAAGGCATAAAAGTTTGAATAAAAGAAACTGGTAAGATTGAGTAGGAAATATACAGATGTTCTTACAACTTTTGAAACTCTTAGGAATATGCAGGTAGGAATTTATTGGAATTAGGAGTGTCTCATTTGGATAAAACACTTCTCTCATCTTTGAGATAGTAGAAAGCTGATAACAACAAAGTCAGAATTTACCAAGTTACCGTACACTGTGATCTGACATAGAAGTTTTCCTAATATCTGAGTGGTGGATGTGTGGTAAATTGTGGTGGATTGTTAGCGTTGGCAGATATATGCCACGTAGCTTTATGAGAGCCAAGCAAATATATTTATTTTTCAGTGAAAAACTTCTGAAAATTTTAAGTCTGATTTAAGTAACAATAAGCAGCCTGATGTATCAGGATTCCATTAAAAAGCACTGCTGTAAAATACGCGGTTTTGTATTCTCATACTTAATGAAGTCCTAGAAAATTCTCTATTATCTTCAAATTGTTCTTCAATTTATCTTTTTTTTTTTTATAAAAGCAGAACAGTTATATATATTGTCCTGCCAAGCTCATCTTGCTGCACACTCATGCACTTATTATTGTGGGCCTATTCTTTTTGACTAGCCTGAGTCTACGGCTTTCTCTTTGCAGAGAGTGTGTCATGATTGCAACATATAAAACTTTGCAAAGTGTTATTATACAGTAATTATTGGTTTTGTATAATTAGAATTATTGTAGTTATTGAAATCTACGGTTCAAGGCAACAGAAAGCAACTCAGTATTCTCTGTTCTGCACTGAAGAATTTTTTGAGCTAATACGACAGTTGTGGAGGGCATGATAGTCTAACCTCTCCACAAACAGGACTGGGGTTGCAGTTTTGTCATCCACTTTGTGGTCTGCATGACTGCAACAGCCATTTCTAATAGCTATGTTAGCTATGTTAGAACAGCATGCCTGCATTTCTGTAAGGACACAGTGGTAAATCTGATGAGTAATGTTCAGCTGTTGGATTTTGGGCATTGGAAGACAAAGGGAGCGGTCTGGCTGGAAGTGACCTGTGGGATGCTGGTCAGCCCACTTACACGGAGAATTCCTTCTTTCTCTCCTGTACAGAATTTCTTTCTATTCCTCTGCTTCAAAATGATCCCTGAGAGACTCGCATTATTTAAACTTTCCTGGTTCTCAGCTGGGCAAAGTAAACGTGTAAAATCATGTATTTGATGGGAAATTGTTGTGTTCTTCAAACAGCAAATGAATTTCTCAACCAGCTCTGCTTAAAATAGCTGCTTTGTGATTTTACTAATGCTAGCAGTAATATGGACCCATGCGCCTGAGAGAAGAGTAGAGCATCAATCAGTGTGATGTCATGTATATAGGTTTTCTCTGTGTGTATAGCATCATTTCCTGTAGGTTATGAATAGTGGTAGGCACCGCACCATGACAGACATGAAGATAAAGACCTTTGGTTTTAAAAAGCTGAGTTCCTAAGATGAAAATGTATAGATAAGGGGATGCAGTGAGGAGAAACTGTCTGAAAGATGAAGATAAACATATGTACTTTTAGTTACATATTTTCTGTATTAAATGTTTTATGTTATTGTCATATGTCTTTTCATTTGCTATTTACTCTCCAAGAAAGGAGTCTTAAAGTATTTGGGGATCTACTGGACCTTTACTGACCTGAGAAAAGTTGGTGGCCCTAAGATTTTATTTTCCCAATAAAAATTTCAGGATTGTGCAGAACATATTAATTAGCTGATAGTCCTATATGTTCTTGAGAACATAATCATTGGCTGGAAACTTTTCATCCTGGGAATATTCTTTAATCAAAATATGCCTATGGAATTTTGTATTCATGGATCATCTTCCATCTTGGAAATATTCCCATTTTCTTAACAGATAGCATTTCAGTGCTAGATTAAGTAATAAAGTTCCATTTAGAGTGAAGCTCCCACTCAGTAATAGCAATACTGAGCAATGATTTCATCGTGATAATACATCCATTTGGAAGAATTAGGAAGAATGCATACAGAGTAATTACTAACCAAGTTATAGTATGCCCAGAAGATTCCTTTTAACCTCTTATTTTGCAGAAAGTGAAGAGGAAAGTCTTTTGTGACCACAAGTGTCAGAACTTCCTGGAGCTTTACAGATCATTTAACATTTTTGGTATTCATATAATTTAAAAAAATGCTTGCTATGCCATCATAATGAGCATAGAAGGACAACAAATAATTAAGGCACTTCTTTTTATGTATGTGAAGTATACTTTCTGCATTAGCACACAAATAGAAAACTTAGGAAATATTTTTCTTCCGCATTGCTGTCTAGACACTTAACCTGGTCCTTCTCCCACCTGCTTGAGACATTGTAGCCCTTGCCAAGGCAGGAAGTTTGTATTTCCTTTATTGAAGCAGAAAGTGATTGTAATTAGTGTATTGTGTATGGCACTCCCCAGCGCTTCCCTTTTCCACAAAGGGAAGGCATTTAAGATAAACAGCATTTCTTTTCATATAAATAAATACGTATAATGGGCTCAATTTATTGCTGGGTCTTTTTCTGCACCTGTGTGAGATGAGCCAAGAAACAACTGAATCTGCTTTCCCTAGTTTGCATAGTGTGCGTATCTCTCCAGGGCTGATTTGAGTAAAAATCTTGGATTAATTTAGGTTATCTTAAACCATCCTTTGGCCGCAGTTTTTCAGAATTCATTCGAGTCCTTCCCAGGACTTTATTCTGAGATTGGGAAATTTTATTCCTTCACGTCACCAAAAAACATTCCTCTTGAAATTCCTTCTTGAAATGTTATCAGTTTCAGACAATGGTCTATATTGTATGTGCTATTCTAAAACACAGAAGAAAAAAAACCCTCTTCTAATTCTTCTTTTTGAAGAAACTAATCTTATATCACAGTTCACTATAGAATATTCCAAACAGAAAATGTCAATGTGAGCTTGAGTTCATGCTTCAGCCTTCAAAATGCGGAAGAGTTATTTAGTTGAAGAGCTGAGTCTGTGTGTCAGGAGCTGCTATACTGCATTGCCAAAGCATCCAAGTTTTGGTAAATGTTCATAACATGGCACATGTCTCATGTCTCATTTGTCCTTTAGCATTGGTGTAAAGTGAAGGCTTTCTAGAGAAAGACAATTATTTGCAGACATGATGTGTCAGCCAGCAGAAATGTACAGGAAAAGATTTTTTGGTTTTCATTGGCAACATGCTTACATTTTTTTTTTCCAGGCTAAAATGTAAAAATAGATTAACACACAAAAATCTGTTTTAGTAATGTTAACGTTTATGCCAACCAACTAACCCCATCAAATTCACAGTGAAGAGTGACATTCTTGTCCTGTATGCTACTGTACTCATTAAGGCAACACAGTACCTGAAGTATGCATGTAAATAATGGGAGAACATAGGGAATTAAATTCACAACATCAGTATTTAACTCCTTGCTTTTATGATCTTGGGCAGGATTGTTTTAATCTTTTGCATTTACAAGAAAATGACTGAACCTTTCTTTAAAAGCATTGAATTTAAATGAAGAGTCAGTCAGCTGGATTTAATTTTTAAATTGCAGTTTAAAAAGAATTCTTCTCCTATGATGAAGAAGAATCCACTTCAGAGAGCGAGAAATGCATGCAGGCAGTATCTGGTGGGCTGGGGATACTTCATTTGGAGTTCCTAACTGGGTTTAGTAAATAGAAAGAGAGTATGGAATATTTTGATTTTTTTTTGTGCTGCTTCTGCTACAGAATCATTTAAAAAGTATGACCCCAGTTCTCCAGCCCCACTGAATACAGAAATCTGGTTTAAATCAAGACTTGCATGTGTTAGCAACTTTTCTCAGGAGAGCCAACCTGCTGGTTTTAGGCCAAGCTTTAAGCTGGGCTTGCTTCTACCCGGTTTTGCACCTTACTCACAACTTGGAAGACTTATGCTTAAAAAAGGATCATTATGTTATTTCTATAGTTGGATTTTGTCGTCTTTTTAAATTTTTGCTCCATGGCTGAATTCTTTCTTCTGAATAGGCAAAATCACAGTGTGAACATGGTCACTAGAAACAGAATTGTTTCTTTCAGTTCTGTTTCAACGACCATGTGCGTATGTACATGCAGATGTGTGTGAAATGTATATTTCTGACTTCAAAGAACACATAATGCAGATTTTTTTTTATGAGAGGAGATAATGCAAGTCTCTTTCTGTGTCCACGTATATCTAATGGTGTGTGTGAATATATATATGTGTGTGTGCATCCATACAGAGCATCAGTAAAAATCTGCATCTGACTCATGGGGATGATTTGTTTAAAGCAGCTATTAAAGTGCAAAACAATTTTAATAGCCAACTTTGGCTAGCAGAGCAGATTCACCAAGGCAACATAGAAAGTTTTGCACAAATGAAAGGAGAGTTTCCTCACGCAGAAACCCAGTGGTGCTGTATTTCTTCCAGCCCACCTCACTGTACTTATTTTGGCTCTGAAATATAAAGCCTTTCTTTTCAGTGTTTGAAGGTTTCAGGAGGGCACCCTGATTTATGGGTGTATTTTGTGGTGACCAAAGATCTAGTGAATTTTTTAGTACAAGTGAGGCTTTGAAAACCCCAGAGGTGGTCATAATATTTTGTGCATGGGCTATTTTCATGCAGTCTGTATTTGTGTGTGATCTGTGTTTCCTGTCAAAACTTTCAGGGAATTAAATGAAATCATGAGTTACTTGGTATTGCATTACTGATGGTGAGTCTGTTGCAAGATGATGCCATTTACTTCTGTGCAAATCTAAGGTGCCTAAACCAGAATTACGTAAAGAACATTTAAAGGGAGTATTGATATCCACACTGACAGAGGTGTTAGTGCATAGCTACAAATGACTTTCAGACATTTTCATTAAAAGAGTGCCTGGGCTTCAGAAGCGTTCAGTATTACTCAACTAACAAGCCACCAGACTGTGTATTTTGCTCTATAAACTACAGATTCTTTTCCATAAGGATTCAGAGAATTTTGTGTGTTCTTTTCCACAACAGAAGTTTCCTCACCTGACATGGCCAAATCCTATTGTTTTTCTGTTTCTAAAGCTACCTGATAATTTTCATATATCCACAATTATTCTCACACGCCTAGGTTCATGCAAATCATGTTTATTCTTTCACGTATAACAATTGTAGCCTTTTTTTAGGGCAGTAAATAGCTTGCCATACTGCTTAACTATGTTCTAGGGAGGAATTCTTGATTTCCTATAAATCTTCACAGTTTTTCTATCTTTATAAAGATCTGGAGATCTGTATGTAACATAAAAAAGAGAGACACCTCTTCTATCAGTTTCTGCAGACATACAAAATCCGATTTATAAAGTGAGACTACGGAAGTTCAAACTATATTGAAAGTACATTATGTTGTCTTATGAGTCTCTAGGATGTTACATGTGGTTTCCATTCTTTTATCTTTAGACGCTTTTGGAGTTTCTGCTAGAAATTTTGAGGTTATTAACTGTTTAACATTTTCTTAAGTTGTTCGTCAGGAATTTCTGGAAAATGATTGCTTCTATTTTCTGCTTTGTATTAAAATACTGTCTAAACCTCTTTCTCTTTAAAAAAAGAAGAAAAATTTTTTTAGTATCAGTTGTGTTTGAGGAACATTTGTGCTCATAGGATACAGAGCTTTCAGGGAAAGCTTTCTGCTTTCATATATGTGCAACTGAATTAGATGAGTGTTGCATGCGTATTTGTCCACATAGATGTAGTGCCTATTAGTATAAAACCGAAATGGTATGTCAACATTTTCTCAAACAAAGAATGAACTTTCAGCCACTGACTCTGAGGTTGGTTCTATGGTTGTCTCTGGCCCATAAAACACAGCATCTTTAAGAGTTTCTGAGATTTTAGAAATAAAAATTACACAACAGATTCTAAAAGTCTAGGTTCCTGTGTCCCCATCCCTTCAAAATTTAGTGGTCATGCTAATGGATAGGTATAAAGAGCCAATTAATGTAATAATGACATTTATCTGAATCATATAAAATACCCTGAAAAACGAGCAGAAGACTCGGAGATCAGGATCTCTCTGCCACGTTTCCCTTGCCCTTCCACCAGTTGTATGGCTGCCGTCCGCAATCAGCTGCAAGCGACACATGAGCCTTCTCTGCAGCCCTAGCTGGAACATATTGCAGTAATCTAGTCTTGGTGTCAAAGGCGCGTCATGTGGTATGCAGAGCAGGGTATGGTGGAACCAGTCCCAGGATGGTGAAGCTCAGGGCTGACCACATGCATCACAGTTCGCCCAAGATCAAGGACCCAATTTCAACTCTGAGGACTCTTTTAAGGAGGGAAGCAATGCTTTCTGGAGCATGAGCTGTCATTTTGAAGGAGCAGGGGTTTGCAATTGCCTGTCTAAGCTTCAGCATATCCAGCTGGTCTCTGATACCTCACTGGAATTTTTCTTACCACAAACAAACGATCGCAGGGATTCTGCAGGTTCGCAGAAGTATCAAGAAATCCAGACCCCAGAAACACACACACACAGTGGATGTTCTCTTTGTTACAGACTGCAGTAATAAATCAGGGCATTAGCATGTGAGCGCAAATGTTATAATTATAAATGAGTTTCAGGTTCTTTTGCCATGCATGTTTTGAGATGAAGCAAGCCATTTTTACACTTCTTACAAGGATCTGATTATTATCTATGGGCATGGCTTTCTGTGTGGTGAAATGTTTGGTTCACAAAAAGTCTTGATATTTTTAACGCTAGATTTAGCATGTTGTTTTACTAAAAGGCAACTTCTGGTTTCATCCTCTCCTGACTGCAGTCTACTCCTCTTGCAAACTGCCAGGCAAGGCCTTTTCATACTCGCTTTGAACACTCTTTGGAGACTCTTTTGTAGTACTTTTGTAACTTTGTAAAGTTAACGTTCCTGTTGGGTACAAACTTTTGACTTTTTTGGTGGTAGATTGTAACTAGAAAAGAGGAGTGACTTAGAGACAGTTAATTATAAAGAATTACAAAAGAGTTCCATGGGCCACTGCGTCTAATTACCGCTTTGCAACTAAAACACAGTGTTCACGTTATGTCCTTTTTTGGGTTAAGATAGATGTTTGTGCTTTAAGCATTAATGCCTACAAATGCAAAAGACACAGGCCCTGTTTACTGAGTGAATTCTTGTACGAGTACTGAATTAGGGGAACTGTTTGCAATGCTAATATTTGAAGTAACATGTTCATTGATAAAGAGCAGAGCAGAATAGAGTTGGAATGCATTTAAGCAGGAAGCTGATCTGGAGTAGATGAAAGTTGGGGGGGNGCCTAATATTTTTACTAAGTATCCTCCCTTTTTCCAAGAGATTTGGTATGTCTGCCAGAATTTCCAGTATTGGCAGAGAAAAGTTGGTTATGCAGAGTAATAGAGGATTAACTAATTAGAATGAAACTGGGATGTTTGGGAGACATTTGTAAAACACGTGAATAGTACTTTTTTAATTAATGGAACTGTTTAAAAAATGCCAGGGTCTCATAGAGAGAGTCATACAAGGCAGAACCAGCTTGTCCAAGAGCTTAAATTGTTCACAAAACTGTAATTAAATAATACTTAAATGTGCTTCTGAGTTAGAGAAATTGTCTCTCTGTCATCATTGATGGTCTTTATGATAGAGAAAGAATCACAGAAATCTGCTGTCAAGCTTCCTGATGTTAATCTTTGTGGTTGGTTGTTGAGTTTATTTTCAAATGCTTCCTCTATTTAATTACCTCAAGTTCCTCACGACTTTTGTTATAGGTTGTCCACTGCTTTGCATGAAATTGAAAATGTCTTTGACAAGAGTCACTGAAAAAGGAAGGAAGCTACCGATATGATTAGTTTCTCAATTAATTGCCCTTTGTTTTGGAAAATTTAGGCTTTGCTAAACCACTGACCGCTGTCAAAGTTTGTAAAATAATTTAAGCTTTCATACATGTTTTATAGTTGGTAGAGGTAACTGCAGCATGCCGCATAAAGGACAGGAAAGAGGTGGTGAAGGGGCTTTTCAGAAGATGTGAGACATAAGAAAAACATATTTCCTTAAGCAGTTTGAGCAGCAGTTTGATGTTTCAGAGTTTTCCTTGGGTGCTCTTGGATGTATACGTTTAGGTCTAAATGAATTTGTTGTCCTGTAAATTGCTGACTGTGCCTTGTTATGTTGCCAGGTCTTGAATTGTGCAGATCCCTGTCACATGAGTACTGCACGTTGATGTGCAGATTGGCGTGTTGTGGGGACAAGAGCATGTGTTTAAACTATCATGCTTTTGGTTTAATGAAACCATTTCAGTGCCTTTTTTTTTTCTTTTTTTCAGAAAATGTTAGTAGTTTTGCTGCCATAATAGTATATTGTCCAGTGTTTTTGAATAATTGCGTTTCTAATCAAATTTTCATTGAAATGCTAATGCTTGAGATTTATCTGTGGTATGTTTGGATTTTTCGTTCCCAGTAAAATTAGGATTATATTTACTGTTGTTGATTAATTTACACACTGGCCTAAAAACTAAAGGATAAGCACTCAGAAATGGTAGTGTTGTACATCACGTTCAGGCCATGTCAAGTTGGGCTATGGCTGGAAATAACACAAAGGTATAAAAGTTGTCTCTAGGAGGTGTCAAATTCAATTAGTTATTGCATTAGCTTTAAAATTGGCTGTTTCTGTTCCGCAGTAAGTGTGTACACATAAGCGGTTTGGAGTACCTGTTGTGGTAGCAGTATCTATTCTGGTATAATTCTGCCTATAGAGCAGCTCAGCTGATTCCTTCGTCTCTAGTTTCCTAGTCCAAAACAGAGGAAAAAGCAACATTTTTAAACTGTAGTACTGTGGGTTAAAACTACTGCAGAAAACTAGTACAAGTGTTTGTTAAGCCACAGTTGACTAAGTGATACTTAGCTGGTATTGAAGGAGATACCTTCTGATTTATATAATAATTCTAGACATTTAAAACTTATTCACCTGATACTGGTACAATTTCTTCTGAGGCTTCATTGTGTGAGCTTTCTCAAGATTTAATTTATTTTGGCTTACAGTCTTATGCTAGTTTTGCAATGCAGAATTCATATTTTAATCTAAAATTATTAATTTTTCTACAGTTCTCTGTACTGGGAAGAGTTGCTACCTTTGTAGCTTTTCTTTAGCTCAGGCAGTCAAATTATTAAGTAGCAGTAACAAAGTAAGTTTAGACAGTGTGAAGAGTAAAAGATTCTAGAATATGTTAATGGTACCTGAAATCAGAACTACGATAAACACACATGGATCTTTGCAAGTTGCATATTATTGCCTTTTCCATGCTCATTTAGCAAAAGAAGTTACCACTGGGAGAATGGTGCTTTCTTTTCCCTTTGATGAATTAGCTAATGGTATGAAATTCTGTATTGGAGACTTGAAAACTTGAAGACTGGAGGGAAGGCCTTCAGAGTAAGAATACAGCTGAGTATGTACATATTACAAAGGTTTTCTTCTAAGAAAACTGGTCAAGTTTGTAACGTTTTTCATTCAATGGCAATACTATGAACAAATTCTGCTGATGTTATGAGAACCTGTAGTACATTAATATATGATGTTATTGTTGGTGCCTACCTTATATAGCACAAATGCACTGCAGGGCATAACCCACGGCGCTGAGTCTCAAGAGCTGGTGGACATTGAAATAAGACTGGAGTCCCCCATTTGTCCTGTTTTTATTTGAGAGAAATCCTGACCACATGAGCTGAAGGAGCTGTGGCACGTTCTGGCAGATTCCCCAGGCTACATCATTGGGGAACCAGTCTGCAAAATGTGCCGCCAAGTACACCTGCTTATGGCATATGTGCTGCTTGTGAAAAACAAACACTATAGTAATGCTAAGTCTTTGCTCTGCAGATAATGAAGCTGTATCTTCAAAAGTTGAAGTGATTTGTTTAACTATTATATTCTGGGAATCCTTTTTTTTTTATTTTTTCCCTCTTACTCCCCTTCGTAGAGAGCCAACAGTGCAAGTAAAGGTAGTGAACTCGAAAAATGCCATGTCAGTGTCTTCTATGACACTGGTAGGATTTTGTGCTTTTCAGTGCAGCTTCGAAGTTCAGTTGAAGACAGCGTTGAGTTCTGCTATACCCTTTAATAGGAAGGTTTCTCTCTTCCGATTTCTGAAGCCGATGACGTCATTCATCACTGTTATTTAAATTACCTGGATTTGTATGCCATGATAAGTGTTCCCTGTGATCTGAATATTTAATTAAAAATTGGAAAAGACTCCACTGTGATGCCAGGGACGCTGAGTTAACGTTCACAAAAATATCTCCCACACTCCCTTATGTATAGGGACATCTTCCAGGCATGAAAGTTTCTGTGTTTTCACTGCTTAAATCTGCTAATAACAGTTGAGAGGAAAGGTAGTATATTTACACTTTGTGACAGCTTTTCCGGGAAGAGAGTAGAGAGATTGACTCACTTCAACCATACAACCAAATGCTATAATCAGATGTTTTCCATTTCTGGTGCTACTGATTGGTCTTACCTGGGGACCTGGTTATGAAACCTTTGCATCTCCAAGTGTTTCTGTGCCATTTAAATAAAGGTTAATTACTGAGATACTTAATTCACCATTAGAAAATTACCCCTAAAGCACAAACTAAAAAATGAAACAGATTATTGTAATACATGGATGAAATATTAAATGTAAATTTTCAAGTTTATTTGAATTAAGTTAAACTCATAAAAAATTTCCCTGATTTTCAGAGTTACTCGCTCCCATTAGTTTCAATTCAATGTCTTTGTGCCTGAACACATGGGCTACTGGTTCGAATTCCTGAATTCATTTACACAGGTTTCAAAAGCTGTTGCAGGTTGGTTTTTCTGTGATAAAACAAAAAAAATTGTAGGTGCAACATGTACATGCCCAACTAGCATATCAGTTCCTCTTGTGCCTGCTATGTATAGTAGACTAACTTGCACAATAGTAGTGCTGGGATGGATGAGTAAGAGACTCGCAGCTGAATTTTTTCTGTTACAGCTCATTTTAGCAAATGTTTTCTCTATTTCCGAAATGACGGTGCAACACAGTACAATAGTTGAAACTTCATGGAGAATTATAACTTACTTTGCAGGAATTGTGTCATCCAATCAGCTGGTTTTGGTGAAGTTTTATTGTAACTAAGATTTTATTAATGTTAGATAAATATAGCTGCCATATTATTTAAGATTATGTTTTGAGTCTAACTTAATTCCTCTGCTTTCCCTGACCTTTCTGAAAACTAGGCATTAATCAAAACCACCGCTAAAATCATATTTTAGAAAATAAGCACTGGCTGATGCTAATAATTCTGCCTATAGTTTTAGAATAAAGAGAACCCAACTATTTAGTAAGTAGTCAATTCATGGATCAACAAAAGTACACAAAGATGAAACTGGTCAAGTGAATGTTGTTATTTATACCTTTGTCAATCAGGCAATCAAGTCTTAAGTTACATGTCTTAATTTTTAGTGAAATGAAGGCCTGTATTGTATACTCGGAGAGGATGCGTTAATGTTGCACAAATACTCTCCGTTTAAAATCTTTAGGTAGTTCCAGTGATGGAGGTGAAATTTACTCCAGTTATTCATTGTGAGCACTAACCAGTTTAAAATCACTTTTCTCTCTTGTAACCTAAACTCTGGCATTACTTCTATTAAAGACTTTGTTAATTTTCAGACAGTTGAATTAAAAATGTATATGTGAATTAAGACATAAAGATCTTGTTCAGATACTGCCGTTCAGAAGTAAAGTGGATATAGAAGTTCTTTCTTATCCTTCATGATTACAAATTAAAGGTATGGCTTCAAAAACCCTACCTTGGAAGGGACTTCCTGGCTGGCAGTGTGAGCTGTGGGCAGTCCAGCTCTCAGGTGCTTGTTCCTGGACGAGCACCACCCTTCTATTGCACCTGCAGAACCCTTTGGGTGGCTGAAGCAGTGAATGGATCCAAGTTTAAATAAATAAAATAAACAAACAAATCTGAAGCAGTGAATGGATCCAAGTTAGAAAAAAAAACAAAACCACAAAAACAAACACCCACCTCCCCCCAAAAAAACCCCACAAACAAAGAAACCCAACTCAACCCCCCCAAACAAATCCACAAAACCCCCAAACAACAAAAAAGCATCAATCCACTCAAATACTAGTGTTACTTTCAACCTTTAACTTTTTAAGGGTCCTAAACTGTTGTGCCATCACAACTGGGTGTGAAAGAACAGGGAAGGGCACACAGAAGTATTTGGGGATGTCTTGCTGAGTAAAGGGGACAGACAATCCATGGTATCATAAGAAAACGCGATTCCTAAATGAGAGCATTCCAGTGGTATTCAGTGTACTCCATCTTACATTTATCTGCCGTGTACCTTTACTTGATTAGCGCTTTCTTTCTTGAGAGTCACTGATGTAAACATGGCAACATTTACTGTAAATTTACAAAGATTGTATGTTGCACAGCTGCAACTAAAAGCAGTAGGAGCCACTCAGTGAACTCCTCTCAAACTTTTTTGGAAAAAGCAGAGGAGAAAATGACCTACTCTGACTTTTTGTACTGTGGGAAATACATTTTTGTGTTTGTGTGTGTGTGACAGTGCCTAAATAAATTATGTTCTCAACAAAATTCTGTGCCAGCAAATATTGCATGAAGGCTTGAAGCAGGAGTTGGATTATTGCTCAGCAATTGCGCATTAGAAATACAATAACTGAAATTTATGTTTACATTAATTACAGCATGAACATAAATTTCTCTGAGCTTTTTTATTCTTCGTGTACTATGTTGATTTGATTGCTAGACTTTATTGTTTGTGTCATATACTGAGACACAAAAAGCTATCTCTGTAACAGATGCAAAAAATTGAGTGCAAGGACTGTCTTTTTCTCAGAAAAAACCTTGCAGGTCCGCTGGGATTTGCTCCACATTTGATTTATTTTTATTGCGTGTAATCAAGGAGTCCTATTGTTTGTGCTGAAAAGTTCAAAATATATATATAGGTGGTGACATCTGGCTCTTAAAAAATGAATATCGTAATATTTTACAATAATTAACTAATTCCTTCAAAATAGTGTCATACTAGAGATGAGGGATGGTACCGTCGGTACCATAAAATAGAGGGTTTGTCTTTTTCTGGATCACAGAGTAAGCAGCAAATAAAGCTATGGTGGATGTTTGTCTCTCTGTCCTGTTCTTGACCAGTTGATTAAGGTCTGTCTTTTTAACTTGTAGCTTTCTAAAGTTCCTAGAGGAGATCCCAAGTCTACTGAGGCAAAGTCATAGGAATTAGAACATGCTTTTTACTGGAATTATGCACATCTCACACATATCTTTTGTTTGAGATTATGCAACTTTCTTGCTCTGCAGTTGGTGACAACTTAAAGGTGGTTTTCATTAGAGGTTCTTTTTTTGATGTTGTAGCCGGAGCTCCAGCTCTGTGTTCTAGTCTTCTGCAACTAACTACTGGCCTTATATGATGATCCGCACCGAAGACTTTGTGGACACTTCTGAGTGTTTAATGCAAGATGTTAGGTTGCAGAGAGGTTTCCTATTAAGGAAAAGTGATGTAATGTCAGTGGAACACTGCCAACTTCTCTCCGCTCATTTTATTTATATTAGCTGCATACCAAAGAAAATGCCCCATAAAACATGAGTGCTCCTTGCTATATTTAGCCAAGCTAATTTACTAATACCAGGAGATTATGTTTATATGCAATGGAAATAATTATAAAAAGATTTCAGGGCATCTTATTGAAATAAAACAGGTTGAACTTGGGAAAAGTAAATACCATATTTGCTCCTGGTGCATAGAAGGACTCTGGGGTGTCTTTTAGCATTTATGCTTGCAACATGTGTATTTTTGTGCTGAAAAGCATTGTTTAACATTTTAATTGAATTATTTTACTGATTGTTTAAAGAACACAAAGTACAAGGAAGTTATTTACATTGATCCGTGTCTTTTTAGTCTTAGCAATGCAAATGTCTTCACATTTAACCTGTGTGTCTAAAACCAATCTTGCCATACACATTCCAATCTGATATTCTGGTCTGAAATATTTGCATTCATCTTCATATGGAATACAGTGCAATATTGTGCTTTTTTTGTAATGTTTAAAATCAGTTTCTCATATCTATTGTTGATTACCTTCACTGACTTTTCCATTAGGACTCCTTTTTAAATGAGTAAATGAGTCCCCTTTTTAATGAGTAAATTTTTTTTTTGCCTAGTTTATGTTCAACTCTTTGTTCTACAGCTGATGGTGTTGATAAATAATCACAAGATTTCTTCCTGACTCTAACAATGTTACTTCATAACACTGTTGAACAATTTGACCTTTTCTATTAATTTTACTCCTACATGGTGACCTTAGCTGGGTGTGGTAGTGTTGGATCCTCCCTAATCTGCCTAAAAGAATATTCCTCATCAAGAGTAGTTGAGTACATTTGTTAGCTGCTGATAAATAAGAGCTGTCATACAAGTTAACTACATAATACATATGAAAAAAAAATTGGTACTTCTAAAGTAATAAATTAAAAGCTAAGTCCAGTGTGACTGTAAAACAATTTGGTCTATTATGAGGTCTGCAGTTGACTCATGAGCAGTTGTGGGCAGGGGAAAGAATATTGGGTAGTGTTATTTTTATCTGCATTACTGAGGATGTGTTGAACATTTAATGTGTTTTCTGCTCAAATCTGAGTTGCTTGTCTTCATTTTGAAGCCTGTGCTTTATTGGGATGACTTCTAAAGATGCTTCTTTAAGAAGGGCTTCATACATCCAGACATTTAGCATCTAATTTACACGCTCTGAACTGCACTCTGGAGGTTTCACTGGCTATCTAGCAGGCTGTACTACCATTTACATAAGTGAGATGCCAAAGACGAGATGATGAGAACATTTCCCTGTGTGTCTCCTTTCAATTAGAAGAATTAGAGCAACATGACAGCGAACTGAAGTGCTGCAAGGCCAGAAGAAAAAGGCAAATGATCTTTTAGGCCTATCACAAATCAAGTATCATTCTTTTACACATCTGGAGCTTGTTTTGAAAATATAAAGCTATTTAATATATAGAGGATTTCAAAATGATTGCAAGATTCTGTAGCTATTTCCAAGTATGCAGATCTTTTCTCATTCATTCTGAATGATTCATTAGGGAAGTAGATCATGCTGCTAAAAAATCATGAGAAAAAGTTTTGAGTCAACTAAGGGTCGAAAAACATTTCCTGCAATTATAAAGTATGTTAATCAAGCTGGGCCTTTTGCCTTACAGATTCCTCTTATTTTCAAATATCAGATTTTAAACATAAGACAAATTTAAACAAAACAAAAAATCTTGCATCATGAGACACCATTTCTAGTATTAGGCTCTTGAGGACAAAAGTTGTCCCTAGTGCAGAAGATCAGACATAACTAATCTGTGAAGTATTGCCTGGACAGTGTACAGCAAGAATTATGTGCTATCAATTCTTGCTTAGCAAAGTTTATTTCCCCATTTTTAAAACTAAGGCCTGGTGGATTAGTTAGTGTTTAAGTAACTTTAATATTGAAGTCTTGAAATCCATTTGGAAAAGTGCAGTCTCTGAAGGTTTATGAAATGACCAAAAAATGGACAACTTCAGACAACATTGCCTTTAGGGCGTGAGAATGTAATTAATGTGGTAAGTCTAAGTGCATGGGCTTGTTACAATCTTGGCATGCAAAAGAGGATGACTGTAGGGGAATGAATTTATTTTCCTCCGAACAAAAATACTAAGCAACTCAGTCTTTCTGCAAATCTGGGTGCCCACTTTCCCTGATATATGGCACAAGTAGTCAAAGAACTTAAATGTCTTTGCCTCGTTTTGCCCTCTGTGACAAAAACTACAGTATTTTAAAATGTTCGTTGGTGTCTCTAGCTTTTTGACTTACATTTAATCATTCCGTGTTCTGCAAAAAACTATCATCGTATTTTGTATGAATTGTCTAATCGATTAGCTGACCTCAAATAATCCAAACACATTTGTTACTGTGTAACACTTCTGTTCAGCGCTGTTGAAGTTTTTCCATGAAATGGAAAAGGAATGGAGGAATCCTTCAAATGAGAAACTTCAATATACTATTTAAGTTTTACTTGTGACTACAGAGTAGCTTTAGTAAACTGGCCCAGAGATACAAGGGTCGTGCAGGTTCTAACACCTAGAATAGCTATCCTTTAGTTCACAGTAGAAAACTGTAGTAGACGAGGGTATTTTAGGCCAGCGTTTTCTAAAGAGTGAGGCATGCTTTTCTAGAGAAGATAGTGTATGAAGTGAGGTAGAAGGTAAAGTCATGAATGTTGGTATCGTACACCCTAGGTAGCACTTCTGAAGCTCACAAGGGGTGGTGAAGAGGTGGTGACAGCCCAAGGGAAGAGGCACGGAGGCAGATGACAAGACAGCAGTTACAGAGAGGGAGGTCAGTGAGAAGAAAAATTGAAGACAGACCAGCATTATACCACGATCTGAGTACTGCTGAGAGGAACAGAGGATCCTGTGGAATCTCGTGGTTCATGCAGGAAGAACCATATAATCCACACTGATGCTGACTATAGTGCTACCAGTTTTGGTATTTTCAAAATCCCTCTGCCTTGGAAATAACCTACAACCTTTTCAATATGGAGCCATAGGTTGTTTATTAAACCACAGCCAGATAAGATTTTTCTTTTTTTCTGTCTCCGCTGTTTGTGAGGTAAAGGATAGCTTGGAGTCCAAGTTGTCATGATACTTGAAGAGAAGGTTTTACATACAGATAGCGTTGACTTCAGTGTGAAAGATGCGTATTGCTACTTTTGCATCTTAGTAGCACTTACAATAATGGAAGCAAAGCATGGATAATTATTTTTTTTTATTTCAATTTACTAACAGTGATTTGCCAGTAGTTTCCAAATGTAATCTAAGTACTCATGTTAAGGCAACAATTTATATATATTGTGCACACTACTAGCTATTCAATGTAAAAACTTTATTCAATAAGGATAGAACATGAACTGCTGTTCCAGTCAAGATAAACTAAATTGACTTTCACTGTAGGAAGAGATAAACCACTTTTCTCATCATCAATTATGGAATGTTAATTTTAACATAAATCTAATCTTAAGAAATAAATATGGGAAAAAATAACTTGGGACCCTCAAATCAGACAAGTGCTGTTTCTGGACCAATATTCTTTCTCCAAGAGTTTCCAGTTCCAGGCTAAGAAGGTGCATGACTCATCAAAATGATGAGTCCATAAAGAGTGAATCTTCTTTCGTAACTGTCAGACAAAATGGTTTAAAATTTTGAGTAATACACTTTTCTTTGTAACTAGCGTTTTACAAACTATCCTGTGATCAAACTGAAGACAAACAAGATGGGTTTGTTTTGCCTGGGAGGCTTTTGCTGCAGGGCAGAAGGAAGGAGTGGAATTGGTTGAATTCTGGAGGTCAGCTGCAGGCAGTCAAATAGTAAAATCTGTACTACAACATACAAAATAGTAAAATTGCTGTCTAGGATCACTCCATACATTGTGTCTGAATGTGTAAATGTTAAATGATAGGCATGATACCCTCTTTTTTAATATATTATATATCAGTATGCTGTACACTTTAAAAAGTATTTCAAGAAACCCTATAAATTATATGAAGAGATTAATTTTCAGCATATTTGTTTAGCAAGATATGTGTTTAACTTCCCAGAAATGTGTGGTGTGGTCAACACACTGGAGGGAAGGGATGCCATCCAGAGGGACCTGGACAGGCTTGAGAGGTAGCCCCATGCAAACCTCATGAAGCTCAACAAGGCCAAGTGCAAGGTCCTGCACATGGGTCAGGGCAATCCCAAGCACAAATACAGGCTGGGGGATGAAGGGTCTGAGAGCAGCCTTGCTGAGAAGGACCTGGAGGTACTGGTGGATGAAAAGCTGGACATGAGCCGACAATGTGGGCTCACAGCACAGAAGGCCAACTACATCCTGGGCTGCATCACAAGAAGTGTGGCCAGCAGGTCGAGGGAGGTGATTCTGCCCCTCTGCTCTGCCCTCATGAGACCCCACCTGGAGTACTGCATCCAGCTCTGGGGCCCCCAACATAAGAAGGAGATGGACCTGCTGGAGTGAGTCTAGAGGAGAGCCACAAAGATGATCAGAGGGCTGGAGCACCTCTCCTGTGAAGACAGGCTGAGAGAGTTGGGGTTGTTCAGCCTGGAGAAGAGAAGGCTCCAAGGAGACTTTATGGCAGCCTTCCAGCACCTAAAGGGGGCCTACAGGTAGCTGGAGAGGGACTCTTTATCAGGGAGTGTAGTGATAGGACAAGGAGTAACAGTTTTAAACTGAAAGAGGGTAGATTTAGATTGGACATAAGGCAGAAATCCTTTACTGTGAGGGTGGTGAGGCACTGGAACAGGTTGCCCAGAGAAGCTGTGGAAGCTCCATCCCTGGAGGTGTTCAAGGCCAGGCTGGATGGGGCTTTGAGCAACCTGGTCTAGTGGGAGGTGTCCCTGCCCATGGCAGGGGGGTTGGAACTAGATGATCTTTAAGGTCCCTTCCAACTCTAACCATTCTATGATTCTATGAAATTGAGACTTATACAAAATATAAAGCTAGAATCTCTTGTGGTATACACACTTATTTTTAAATGCCTTCTAGATTGTATGGTTTAGCTAGACACCTCATGCTAGTTTATGCATCTACTCTGTATGTATAGCCTACATTAGCAACTAAAACACAGAAACGAGAGTGGCTCTGTAGAGTTAAAAAGCATGCTGTGAGGGCATGATATCTACACTACACACATCAAAGTCACTGAGTTTGGGGGTTTGTTTTTTCACTTTGGACTAGCTCTAGCCTGCTCGCGTGGACTGAAGCCCATTAGTGGCTGGGGCTACATGCATTTCACCTGACAGGAAATCAGTTCACTTTCTTGAGAGGCTTCTCCAGGATGCAAACTGGACAACAAGCAGGCGGAGACAGGTGGAGATTTGCTTCAAAAGCACATTTCTGATCCAAGCTAAAGCACAAATGCACATGTGTCCTTACTGTCCTCTTAGGAGAAGTGCCAATCTATGTGGTTCCTTGTTTTTGGCCAGTCACCATGTTGGTTACTATTTCATTTGGGAAAAATGAAACTTGGTCCTTCCTCTTGTTTTCTCTGGGTAAGAAGGCTGACTCCTTTCACTGAGAGCTAAGCAAGGCGCAGCTTGATTCAGGGAAGAAGTCTTTGCTGTATAAGAGTCCCATACTCAAGGTTGCTTGATATGTTAAAAAATAAATAGTATTTGAAGTGAATCATCTTTATAGAATGTATTTTCACTCAAAAGTACACAAGCATGTATTTGCTCTGTCATTTAGATGAAAGGTATTACATTTAAGCTTTTCAGAACAATGCACTGTACAGTTAACTAGCAGTTAACAAAATGTTAAGTTCTCACTGTAAAATCACTTCATCTATTTACCAGAGAAATATTATTTAAAATTATGCATTGCCAGTGCAAGAAGTTAATTCAAGTTGAGTGTCTGTGTCCAAATGTGTGTAATTTCAGGGTACGTTGTTTCTCTTTGCAAGATAGGGAATGTGATTAGTTCTGGTCAGGTCTGTTCAATCTTTTCAGGAGCAGAATATATATTAATAATATATAATAATAAGTATTTTCTGTAGTGAGTCCAGAGAAGGGCAATGAAGCTGGCGAGGGGTCTAGAGAACAAGTCTTATGCTGAGCGGCTGAGGGAACTGTGGTGGTTTAGCCTGGAGAAAAGGAGGCTCAGGGGAGACCTTATCACTCTCTACAACTACCTGAAAAGCAGTTGTAGCGCAGTGGAGGTCGATCTCTTCTCCCAAGTAACAAGTGAGAGGAAATGGCTTCAACTTGCACCAGGTGAGTTTTAGATTGGATATTAAGAAAAATTTCTTCACTGGAAGGGTTGTCAAGCATTGGAACAGGCTGCACAGGGTGGTGGTGAAATTCCCATCCCTGGAGATATTTAAAAGACATGTAGATGTGGTGCTGAGGGACATGGTTTAGTGTTTTTTGGCAGTGTTAGGTTGATGGTTGGACTCAATGATCTTAAAGGTCCCTTCCAACCCAGACAATTCTATGACTCTATATTCTGATTATTTAAAAGTATATTTGACTGCGGTGACATCTATGTACTGTGGGTGGATTTTGCCTTTGCTCAGTAATTTTGCTGATAGGTATTAATTTTTTGTTTTATAACAAGCAATGGGGAAATTACAGTGAGGTGTAAAACTCAGTCATGGCATAAGGCTGCAAGTCTACATAGTCCTTAGGATTTGTCTAAGACATCTTCATTATAATTATGTTTATCATCCAGTTGTAATAAGCAGTAGCTCTGCATATCAAAGGGTGCTTTAGCAACATTTTGAATGTCATAATTTTTCTTGTGTCTTTTATACTTTGGGGAAGATGCCTTTTTAAAACAAACAAACAAAAAAAACAACCCCAAAACTCACACTTCTGAGGTACATGTCTGACTAGATAAGAAGTGACAGTGCCCTATAAAGTCTGTTTTATTTTCAAAATTAGTGCAGCAAGATGGATGGAGATTCACATCTTAAAAGATTGTTCCTGGTATAAAATAGGTCACAGAAGTATTCATCAGGGAGGTATCATTGAAATCGATGCAAGTTGCTGATAGGAAAAAAAATGCGATAAACCAAAAAGATGTTGTCAGTCTATACAAGCAGATAAAGTTATGTCTACTGTTACAGCCAAGTCTACAAAGATTTCTTTTTGGTCTTCTAAGTGCAATAGGTGACAGAGGTATATCTGCCACACTGTCAAGTGTTTTCATTTTACTAAGATACTTGTTGCTGCTATTTTGCCAGTGGGTGTTGGAGTTTTTATTCTGCTCAGTGAGGAGTGTAGCCCACAAAGAGTCTGCTGGGCACGAATAGATTGAGTGTTTGTCAGCTCTTTGCAGAAATATCTATGTGCAATGTTGTAACGTGCAAACACTGAAGACACTTTAGCTATTTTTTATATGCAGTGTCTTTGCAACAAAGTGAATATCTCACTTAACCAGAGCTTTGTCTGTCAGCTAGCCTGTTTGGGGAAGAAAGTTGAAGCAGTTTGTCCATACCTAAACAAACTCTTAACTGCAGCTGGAGCCAAGCAGCTATGTAACATGGAGGGGGCAATTATATGTTCCCTGTTTCAGGTGCCAGAGGACAACAGCAGGGAAGTAGTGAAAGGCTATTGTTTCTTCAATTAATGCATGAGATAGCTTCACCAGTGCTTTTAAAATGCTGTCCGAGAGGGCATCTGGGAGGAAAAATTCTCCCAACAGATCTGCAAATCTCTCTGGATTGTACCAATCCCTAATACGGCAGTAACATCAGATACCCTAGGAAGTTTGCAGCATGCAGAGTGACTACACAGTTATTCGTCCTTTTAAGTATCTTTCTTTTCACTGCCATAACTTTCATTGAGATTACCAACTTAGATTGCATGACAGGGATATAGCATCCTGCGCTGGATCGAGCACAAGATATAATTGTGTTAGGATTACATTGGTTGAATAGATGTCACAAAATTTGTGAGTAATGCTGTAGTGTTATTTTCACTTTCCAATGCTCTTGTGAACCAGATTGAAAGATTATTACTGTCTTTAGCAGTTGCTGTTACTTCCTGGTGCTTCTCCTCCTTCCATAAAAGTTAGTGTATGTTGTTGATGGGTTTATTGTGTACAGGACTTCAGCAAGAATGGTGCAGTACTAAAAATTTATGGTACTAAGATGGTGCTGACACCTGAAGTGAGTAACTCGTATTGTTATAGTGGGAGAATCTCCGACGCATGTATTTATTTCATGTAAATACCAGGTTTTATGTATTGATTTCCTTTCCAGTGGTTCCTTTTCATATAGTATTTTAAGAATAGCATACCTCCAGTGAGTTTCAGTACCATAGACTGTGTCAGTTGGTAATATCTAAATTTTACATGAGGCAGCGACCTGCTCAAATGTCAGAACTGTTGGTGAATACAGAATGGCTGGTAAAATGGCTTAGAATTTAGGCTCTAAAACTACCTTAATTTCCTCAAATAGTTTTAAAACATAGTTAAAGTTTTATTTTTCCTAAAAACACACTGACAAGCAACTACGTGCTTCCTTTAATATCTGGGCATCCAGTAGCTACTCTGTTTTTTTTCTTCTTAATACGATGTTCATTCTTACTCACAGAAGTATCTCTTTCAGTAGTACAAAGCTGTCATTTTTATGTGTAATCCAAAGAACAGACACTTGACAGATACTGAAATGTTAATATTGAAAACATGGAGGTCCAGTTTTAAGCCCACTGTAACTGTTGGTGGGTAGGCATAAAAAATAAGCAAATCTCCTCTCTTAGGTGGCCAGTGGTAGATGAAATGTGTTGATTTATAAAGCATCTTGTAATCCATATATTAAATTTAAAATAAATAAGACAGCTGTGCATGTGCTGTCCCAATGCACTGAGAAGATATATCCTACTACATCTAGAAGAGGAGGAGTGGCCATCCATCTTTTCTTCTGTTCACTTCTGGTTTTAGGCTAGTACAGTTTTTCAAACTTTTAGATATATATGTTTTTTCTCCCCATATTTTCTTTGAGTATATACTAATCAGCACAGAGTATAACCTTCCATGTGGTATAGCACAATCAGAGGCAGAAGACCTATTTGTCCATTCACAGGCTGGTTCATTCCTGCATTCCAAGTCATGATTTTGGCCAATTCAGCTGTAAATTGGAACCTGTATTGCTACTAATGCCTTGTTACAATTTACCTCTTAATAACATAACACTTTTTGCTTCCTTTATCAGTAAAACTTGTTACCTGGGCCATTTTTTTAACTGTTACACCCATCACTGGATATTCTGTGTCCTAGTTGCATAACACTATTGAATTACCAAACCAGACAGATTTCTGACTACCAGACTAATTCTTATGATCTAACCCCACCAGAGATATGAAGTTTAGCCTTTTTGCTAAAGCTGTATTGTGTCTTTATGACATTTGGGAACAATGAATGCGCACAACAGCACAATTTCCTCTCTTTCTGTACCCAAGCTAAACGTGTTATCTCACTGGTGCATGCTTTGAAAAATGTCCCTGTGGTGGTATAGAGAGATGAAAAATGGTTCCTGTCTCTAAAAGAATTGCTTGTGTTCACTGAATACTGGCAGTATCACTACTGTTGGTTTCCTTAGTACAGAAATTACCTTGGTGCCTTTGACAGATAATCAAACCATAATGGAAAATGGGCACAGGTACAACTGCCACTTTTTCAGATAGACAGAAAAGTTTTTAACAGCCAAATTACAGCAGGATTTCCTTACAAGAGAATTAACAAACTTGCAGATGCAGATGGCTTACATTTCTCTTCTGTGTGTATGACGTTTTTCAGATTAAAAATCAAGCTTAGTTTCATAGTGTGCTCATAATGCAGTACCTGTGTTGGCACTTGCACCATATGGATTTTCCTGCCAGTGTGTTAGGTTACAGTGAAATTAATTATAAACACTCCTGTATATTAACCTGAAATATGGAAGATATTATTTGTTATCAATCTGCATTTTCAAATTGTTAAGCTTTGAAGGGCAAGAATAAAAATGTTAAAGGTTGCAGCTGGTGAAGGTGGTTCCTAGTTATAGCTGTCTAGTTATTCAGCGTGAAGATTAAATTGTAGTGACAGCATGCATCCTCCCTGAAATCTGTTAGTATAGACAGAAAATATCTCTGAATGTTTGCAGGGTAGAACCCGAACTGGTGCTGTTTTCTGTCGTGTCCTGTCCCGTCTGTTGTCCCATCCCCGTCCCCCGCCCCGGCCCCGGCTTTTTATTTTAACTGATAATTCCAGTCTTACATAAATGTGAACCCTTGCAGGATTTAAAACAGTCTGCATTTCTTTCTCACAATATAAGGGATTGTTCAGCATCAGGAAACTTAATGCTTGAGTAAACATATTTGTATTAATACAGCCTGAAGGCTGTCTGTGTGTTGAATGCTTTGCAGTTTTTGGAAAAAGGGGCATCTGTTCTCCCTTTGCTTCACCTTCTTGCCTTGTCATACATGTACATTTTTAACATTTCTAAAAATGAGTAATTATTCCTTCAGTGAACAGTTTAGTTGGAATTATTTTTGTATTGTGAGTATTTCTTTTCAGTACAGCTGTTAATTAATTCACTGCTAGCTTAAGCTGTAGTTTTCATTTTTAATAACTCTCAACCATTGATAAAGCCAGTGGGAAACCTTAAATTAAATTAGGAATTTTGTCCAACTACAATTCCAGATGTCAGTGACTACTGTCAAATTTCAGATGAGTTGGTATGTGCATTTCAGTCTCTTAAATAGTAACTTAGAAGTTTAGAAAATTACTCCTTTTCAACAGTACCATTTATACCAGTAAAATACAAATATTGTGGTTGTAGAAAGCAAATTAAACAGTGTATTTAAGAGGTAGCTTAACAGCTACCTGGCAAGTCTGCCATGCCAGCTGCCTGAGAGCCACAGATGCAGAAGCACTGTGAATCTTATCTAGTGAGGCAACCGCAGCAGCTCCCAAGCTTTCACAGCTTCCAATTCTCCATTTCTTCTCTGCCTACCAGCTATCCAGTTGGGCTGCCAGGGAGCTAGAGAGATATAACTGTATGGTCTATATTCTGATTTGAATAAAATATGAAAAAATATTCCATCCTGGATTTTGTTGTATAAACATCTAAGTGTAGATATAAATATATCTAAACATATACATATAAAAATATTTCTAAACATAGATACATGCTGACATGGAAGTCAGCATTACCTGAGAAGAGCCCTTGACTTTTAATACAGCATGATGGTGACTGCTTCCTTTTTGGTAGAGCTCTGGCATGACTCTGAAGCAGTAGTATTGAGTTAGAAGCTAAGTCTTCATTGGAAGGTAGATTTCATGGAGGTGAGTAGTTGTTACCCCAAAATACAAATACAGAGGCTTTCTGGCATTGGTTTCAAATCTTAATTTAGAAAACTAGCTTGAGCTTTTGAAGTTGTGGTTAATTCTGATTATTTTCATTCAAAATATTTCTGTACATTCATTTCAGAGGTATGTTTTGTATATTGCTGTAGAACTGCGATGTCTGTTTCTCAAAGGGCAGATCACTGGTAGGATTGTGAGGGGGCCAGTCTGCTTTCACTCAGGAGTGACTTGAGACAGAAGTGAGCCCGTTATTCTTCCATACGTGAGATTGATAGGACTCTCTCTTTCAAACAAAAACTGCTTTTCTTTGTCTGCTTTCCCTTTGCCCCTTTTCCTTTGTTAAGATTAGGAGGGTCGAATTTAAAAAGGTTGTAACATGGAAAAATTTGTTTAATCTTGGTTCTTTCTCTGTGGTGGTTTATTTCAGTCTACTTCATGTCTTGTGTCGCAAAACACTGAATAAACTTCAGTGCCCTTACCACACTTTGTGGTAGACACTACCTGGATAGGGTTCATTTGCTGTATGACTGATTCCCTCACTGCTTGGGCAGCATCACCCTACCTTTGGAGAACCTGCCCCTCCAAGCTAGGTAGTCTGGATAGAAGGATTTCCATATGAACTTTTGTGTGTAAAATGTACACAGACCAGGTTATGCTGAGGGGTTGATGATTAAACTGCAAATAGTAGGGTGCTTCCTAGAAGAGGGGCATTGTTCCTCTAAATATTTTTTTTTTTAATGCTTTTCACAGAGATGTAAGATAAAAATAATGCTGATACACGTCCTAATATTGGGAACCTGTGAATGAGCCTGACAGAGAACTTTGAGTATGAAGGATTTAGTGTATCCCTGAAAATGCCATCTGCTGTAATGTCCTCTGCAATCCAGTAGCCTCCATTGAGACTTTCAGAGATGCACAACCATCTACCTATCTCCCCTCCTCTATAGCACTGTGTCTGAACACTTGGAGTTACAGTTCCTGATGGTGGTTGTTACCAGTTTAGCTCTCAAAGTTGAAGACTGCTCTATTAATTTACAAAACAATGTGATACAAAGAAGGTATCAGGAAGAAAAAAACATTATGAAAATGGGATAAAAAGATAAACTAGCCTATTATAATCTAAACAAAGTGCATACTTCAGAACATGATTTTTTGAGTAACTACTAAGATATACCATATGTATTGGCATCTTTAGAGAAGATTCTGATCATCTCTGTCCACTATTTTCTCATACAGTCAGTGTGTTTTTCTTTTAAAAAGATAGTATTCTGTAGTTGCCCACCAAGAAACCTAACATCTCTAGTCTTCCCCTTCTCAACATCTGTTTTCAAATGTTTCTCACTATCATTTAGCTCTGAAAGTCATCACCTTACTGAGCAGGTTCCAAGTACCCAGAACTGAACCTGTACATGCAACTGTTCTTACAGGCAATGCAGGCCAGAAACCTCACCTGTCTTGCAACTGATGTCTCCTGCTAAAATAGTACTGCTTTACTGTTTGCATTTCTTTAACTGTTTTAGCATAGAACATCTGTTAGAACATCTGAAAATGTATATAAAAATACTGATTAAGAATATTTGGTATTGAAAAAAATTCGCAAATACTGAAGCAGACCTTTTGAAAATATTTATGTACTACTAGGCCTGCTTTTCAGTGAGTTGCTGAAATTTCTCAATATTCACTTTACCCTAGTTATGAATTTTTAATTTACTTGCTTTTGCCATTGACTGATTGAATTTTACTAAAAAATTACTTTTAAATGTTCATTCTTACATTGTTATAACTAATTATTTGGCAAAACCAAAAACTCCACATAAGAAAATAAGTTTTATTCTCTATTGTTTAAACAAGCTTGATACGTTCCCTGAAAGCATGTGTGCCCTTTAAAACACTGGGATTACAAAACATATTTCAGATAATTGCAGAGAGGATGTAATTACAATTAAACTAATTTTTCCTGTAATCTCATCCAATAACTGAACTCTTTTTAATTCCCTCCTTTGTTTCCCTACTGATGAGGGCAACATAACAGACAGATCCTGTTGCATAATTTTGGCTGCTGTGCTCCCTATATCTGTGGCACAGCAGTGTGGTCTTTCAGGGACCCACCTGTGTAGACCTTCCACCGCTGTCGGTGTCATTGCAAAAGAAAACTTGTGAATTGATTATTCTTTTCTTTTTTTTTTTTTCTCCTTCTTCATAATGACACATCCCTAGGATACATCTGCTCAATAAATTAATAAGTATAGGGAAGTATCTGCTGTTAAAAGAATAGCTCTGAAGTGGAGAACATTCCTTTGCAGACAAGGATCATGCATTTCTACCACTGGAATGAAAATTTGCTCTAAGGTGGTCTTCATGGTTTTCGCTGCGTGGACTGATGTGATAATGATTATGGCTGCATGTTATTTTTAAAGCAGACATGAACTTACTTTGTCTGGACCCTAAGATGATCAAAAGCTTTGCAAATGGAATTAGTGCTGTCCTGAGCTAATAAACCCTGACTTACAGGCATGTGTGTTCCTGCAGCCTAAAGTCAAGCTTAGTGTGAGAGCAGAGCAACCTCATGTTTGCCTGCCAACCTTCTGGAGACATACCCTGAATCTGGTCTTTACTTCTGCCCGGATTGGTACAGCAGCAGTTCAGCAGCAGGCACTGTAGTAGTATACTTACCATTGACAGGGCCATAGATGGTCATTTGTGTTATGCTGTTGGCTGGGCACATCACCATGTGACTTGGCAATGAAAATAAAAAAGTCCCAAGACAAGACACTCTGACTTGCTTTCAGCACATGTTGGGTAAACATAGGAGTGTTGGAGACAGCTAAGTTTCTTCTGTATTCAACACACCATTTGCAATACTAAATTTCCTCCATTTTGTTTTAACCTTAGTCTCTTTGTAATAAAAAAAAAATATTTGGGTGATTATGATGGAAAATAATAAGTATTATCTATATATAATTTCAGAGGTATTGGATAGTAGGTCTGCAAATAGTTGGACTAAAGATACAGAATGAGCTGAAAGTAGTAATCTTACAGGACTTTCTCTTTCCAGTCAGAGGTGACATGAAGTATTTCTGTCATCAGCCAGGAAAGTCAAATGATGATGGGAACTAAAATCGTGTTGCTTTAGCCCATTTAGGGAAAGGAGACTTTTATGTAATTTAGGAAAAATCAAAGAATAAGGTTCAGCCCGTGTCCTGTGGAGTGAAAAGTTTAACTGATAGGGATTTAGAGTCTCTGTTGTCACCATTAAAAAATGAATTATAAAATTTACAAGTGAACTGCAGCATTTCAATGTTCTTGTTGCTGATTTAATTAAAAAGGAAAATGCAATCTCCTTTTAAGTACTGAAATATGTATTGTTGGTGAGATGACTCATGTCGCTAGAATTGAACCATCTTTATGACAAAAAAGAAAAAAGCAACTGTTAAATGTAAATAACAGATCTTTCAGTTTTCTGTCCCAAACAAGATTGCTCCCCTTTTTCTTATCTAAACAATCATCGCCTTTGGCCTGAGATCATAAGCAGAATTATTGTCAGAAAACATTTTCTGAGAAATGTGGATGGCTGGAATATCAAAATTAATCTTAGAGTGGAAAATATGATGATATTACCATTTCTAATTTTGTTGCTACCAGCAAAAGTATATTGTTGTGCCAGAATCATATATTCATATGCCATGCATTAAGCAGACAGCTTCTAAAATTTCTGCTTAAATGACCTAAATTGTATATAAACAATGACACAATTGTATATAATAAAGTATTTATATATTACATATACAGAAAAGGTATATGTACATATGCTGAAACTTTGTGGACATCTGGAGTATTGAGATAAAGTTATGATTTCCAGCTGGAACATGACAATTTTTAAGCAAGTCAGTCTGATGTATTTTAAGGTGATAGACCACGCAGTTAATTTTGATCTCTGTCATTCAAATGTATTGTGGACAAAAAAGAAGCCAGTGCATGGTCTGGTTTGCTTCACTGCTGAATATTTTGCTTTTGTTTTTTTGTAACTTAATTAACAGTTTTGAGTGCTCCTGCATATTAGTTTTTTTAGTCTTTATTGTTCTGCTAGTGAATGTCTATATTGCTAAAAGAAGATCTTGTTTCCATTTGAACTGATAGTACTGCAATTAGCAATTCCTCAGAACTGTATTCAGTATCTAGTAAGATACATCTCAGGACCTACAGTTAAGAGTAAAGCCTGGAAAAAAAAGTGGGGCTGAAGACATGGGGAAGCTCAGTTCACCATTTCCTTGTTACAAATGTTTCTTGGAAGTCTTCTTTGCTCATCTACATAGATGGTTCTAACACAGAAGTTGGTCTCTTGCCTCCACGTACCTCATTAAAAGTATGGCAGTAATTAAGTCTGTCTGATCAGCCCACAGAGGCTACAGCAGAAATCAAGGCTGAAGTTGTCACTGGGTAAATATCTGAGGCTTATTATTGAAACAGGGCCATTGAATGAAATAGGCAAGAAATGAAAAGAAACCTTGTTAAGAACTTTAACATTTTTACCATTACTTAGGTTGTCTGGATTACTCATTTAAAATATCCTAAGGGTCTTCAAATTGTCTTATAATTTACCTTTTTTAAGAACTAAAGGATCTGTTAACTTCTGTTATGTGTATACTTTTTTCCCTCTTCTTGAGCTCAAAAAATGGACTTTTGTAGCAGTGTTTTAGCTCTGAAGAAATAGGGCTATTCAAGATATGCAAACACTTTGAACTTTCCCTGCCTTCTGATTTTCCTAGACAATAGATCAGTGGAACTTTTACCTCCTCCCCAACCAGCACTGCATGTCTGATCATCTCTTTGTCTATTTTTCCTTCCCACAGGGACCCTATAAAAATACAGCAGCTGCAGAACCAAATTCGTCTGGAGCAAGAAAGTGGCCAGTGGTATCGTCACCAACAGCAGCCTGATCAGCAGCAGCACCCTCCCTCCTCTCCTTCCTTTCCTCCTCCCCCCTCCTTCCAGGAGCTGGAGTCCAGCCAGTCTGTCACCTCTCCTGTGCCAATGAGTATTCTTAACTCTCATACTTCCCCAACCATGCAGTCTTCCAGCTCCTTCAACTATGCTCGACCTAAGCAGTTCATTGCCGCTCAGAACATCAGCCCTGCTTCAGGTTATGTGACTCCATCTTCAGGATCATCTACATCCAGCCTTCCTTCTCCTATGTCTCCAACTGCTTCTCAGAAACAGTTTGGGAGAGCGCCTGTTCCTCCTTTCTCTCAGCAGTTTGCTCCAGAAGGGGAGTACGCCTGGTCTCCTTCTTCTCCATCCCCTCCACCCCCACCTCCACCTGTCTTTAGTCCAACCACGACGTATCCAGTGTGTGATTCCTTTCCTCTTCCACCTCCTCCACCCCCTCCTCTTCCTTCACTTTCTTCACCTTCCCACAGCCTGTCTCCAACTCCCAGATTTCCTAATTCCGGCCAGTCTCCAGCAGCTTTTCTCAGCTCCATGCTGCCATCTCAGCCACCGCCCATTTCTGTCAACGCATTAGGCCTCCCGAAAGGAGTGACGCCTCCGTAAGTATCAGCTAATGAGCTCCTTGAGTTTGACTGTACTGAAGATTGTACTGAAGATTATTGCACTTGCTTCATTTTATGCTTTTCTAGGGTCCTTTGCTGTTACCTGCTACCTGAGAGGGAGAGATGCCTGAATTATTTGCAAATGCCTCTGTGCTAGAGAAGGGATATAGTTTCCTAACCCTCATAGAAGTGAGATTCTGAAGGAGCCCTGCAGTAGGAACACAAAAGAGGAGAAGCTAAAGCTTTAAATTGGAGTTGATGAAAATGTGAAAGAAGCAGCAAAAGGCTCTGCATGCCCAGGGCGGTGGAAAGAGATCCAAGAAAACCCTTCTCATGACCCAGTTCTTTTAAAGTCACATATTCAGTGATATTTGCAGTCTGTGTTCCTATTATGTCTGCAGGTAGAGAAGTATCAAGAGAAGAGAGTATTGTTCAGAAGTCCCTATAGCTTTCTGATACTTAAAGTACAAGGTATTAAAGTATACATCTTAAAACAAAGTGGTCATAACGATATATTGACTTTTGGCTAGTTTTTGTTCTGAGGAAGTTTGGAAAAGGGTTTAGGAGGGGATTTAGAAAAGCAGTGCATAAAAACAAACAGAATCCCTCCCCCTAACAACTCCACATACTTGTTTTCCCCTTTTGTCTTCTCTAAAGGCCAAAATAGTATTTTGGAGCATGTCAGCTCCCATCATAGATCAGTTTGTCTTTCCACTGGCACTAGACTCTCATTCCGTCCTTAGAGAACAAAGAGACATGCTGAAGAACAAAAATGAGAATAGCTGTATCCAAGGCTTATTTATAACTTTGTGTAGAAGTTTGTCTAAACATATCTACGGTATCTAGGTGACTTGCTCAGCTACATACCGTTACAGTGGGAACTTCTGTTATTTCAGTCCAAGATATGAAAAGTAAGAGAAGGAAGAAGTCATCAAAGTAATCAAAGTAATAAATCACATATATGCTTTAAAAAGTATTTCTTTATCTTGATTTCTGTCATATGGCTCTTTATGGAGTCTGACCATAAAACAGATTTAGGAGAAAAATGAATAAATAGTACAGTTTGCCCTTGCACTCATAATAGTTGTGATTTTCTGGCTTACTGTGTCCTTTGCACTGGCTGAGTTTCTCTATTGATGCTGACTGCTGAATGTTGCATGATTAATTTACTGACAGCTTGACAGGTAAGCACACCCCACAAAAGCCTGTAATTACCCCTGATTTTCCAGGAAAGGCTCTAGTACAGCTATATAGTTCTGGATGGGAACTGGCTGCTCTTTCAAGTTCCCTTCTGTGTGCTACGAGGATGACAGCAGCAGCTCGAGCCTCTGCTGTGTCCCTCTTTCCCTGTTACGCTACATTCATACATACACATGTTCTCACCAGATGCATTGACTGTGTTCTTCCTTGTTCCCTTCGATCTTTGGACAGAGAGACAATTCTGCAGGGATGCCTCCCCCTTCCCCATGCCCCTCATTTCCCCAAGCTCAGCAGCCAGGCTGGCTGTGCATATGACGACGGTGTGTCTGTCCCCTTGGGACAAGGCAGCAGCCTCAGGCTCTGGGCTGAGGATGAGGTGGTTGGCTCTTTGGCTTGCATTCCCTCAGGAAATGTAGTCCAGATGGAAGCTGGATCATGTTAACCCTACTGAATGTATGTGTGCGTAATTTATGTATATGTATATATACATGTGTGTGTGTATATGTATATACACAATGAGCATTTGTCATCTGAATTAGAACATTAAAACATGGTAAAAGATGTACTGCGTGATGCAAAAAACCCCCCCAAATATTGTTATGTGTCTTTGATGCCAATTTTTTGCTGGCCTCTCCTTTTTCATTTTACTGTGTAGGCTACTAATGTCTGGTGTGTCTTGCTGAGTAAATCATTCTGTTTCCCATCATTCTAATACCGCTTCTGAGCAATTGTCCCCCTTGCCTCCCTTCCCCCCACTGCTTTTGGTCTCTTCTGCTTTGTGCTATAGTCTCAGTTCTTTTTTTTTTCCCTCAGCTTCACTTTGCTTCTTTTCCCTCACCTTTTGCTCCATCCTCACAAATCCTCTTTTCTTGAACACATTTTTCTTACTGAGACATTGTAGTTTTTGAGCCGCGCACAGTATTCCGTAACCTCAGCCTATAGTCTCACCATCTACTCCATGACCTCCAAGATCCGTTGACTGAAAAGGATGATACTGTTTCCTGACAGTGTGCTGTACAGACTGGGTGCAAGGAATGAATTGAAGCACGCAAGAGTTTTGTTTCAGCTCAGCATCTAAAATGCTAGTCAAGCCATTTAGCTTTGTCTCTGCTTCTTGATCAGTCATATAGTGGTGATATTGAGAATATGATAGTGGGTTGCTGAAAGTGAGCTAGGCAGAGTTTGAAATACCTTTCATGGAAAGGAGGTACGTTTTTTACTAGGCACTCCAAATACAGTGTTTGAAGTGGTAGGATTTCCTCTTTAGATAATAACTTTATGATTTATTATTGTATTTTAACATCAATGGAAGTAGACTTGGACCTGTCATTGCATTTAGCTATTTCAACACTTGTATCAAGTGCCTCTAGCAGATAAAATGCTCTTAAAACAGTTTTTCTGTCTGCTTTCAAGGTTTTCATGGCTCCTTTCTCTTGCCTTGTCTGTTTTGTGTGTGGATTTCAGGGTTAGCAATTCACTGTTCATATTTTGATTATACGGTCTTTTTACCCTGGTTGCTCACTCTTCTCTCCCAGGTGTGGGTACTGTGGATATACTGTGGAGTACTCAATTATTGAGTAATTGTTTAGGCATTTCAATGATCTTTTCATTACTAAATTTTAGCACAATTACAGATCTGCTCCTCAGAATCAGTACTTAGTAGGCATCATTCTTATTTTCTTCAGATTGCTTTTGTGGTAGGAGCAGGATAAAGGTAAAGTAATAAACATTGCAGGTGGAGGTAATTATTTTTGGAGATGGTCAAAGGCAGCATCAGTGAAGTTTTCTGTAAAATGGAAGACACAGTGGTTGTATACAAACCAACAGAGTCTTCATTTCTCCTCATGGAGTCAGACCTTCCATTCATCAGCTTTCTTCAGGGATTTCCTTTCTAGTGTTTGTATCATCTTTGTTCTACTTAAAAGAGAAATTAATCCAAAGAGATGGTGTGCCTCTTGTTCTGTAAGAGGTCAGACAAAATACTTCTAACTCTCTCTTCCATCACTGTGGTCTGTGAGTCCACGAGCAGTAAATACCGTGCTAATATTTCAGATAAGGGTTGTCATTTTCCTTGGTTTTGGACCCTGAGACTCGGTGGAAGTGACAGCATTATCTAAACCAGTTTGCTCAAATGAATATTCTTTGCAGTTGATAGATTTGGAAACATTACACTGGTTTTTTTTTCTTTGTTTGGGGTGGGGTTTTTTGTTGGTTTTTCAACAACATGTAGTCTTACAGCTTATCCTGAAACATGGGAATAGCTACTTGTGAATTTACTACATTTTATTTGGACGCCTGAAATATGGAAAGCAGCTTTGTGTTACTAGTTCCTACTAATTCATCTTTAAATATTTCAGCATTTATTTGCAACAATTGTGTTCTAAATGTTTCAGCTGAATAAAATATATCTCATCTTTCCAGTAAGCTCTAGACACTTTGTAGTGACCAGCATTTTCAAGCAGTGACTGTGCTGGTGTTAGCTAAACAAGCTTTGGGAATAATCTTTTTTTTTATTAATGGGGCAGATTTGATAAATTCATGTCTTGCCAGAGCATAGTGTTGTCAAACAGAGAACTGCTGGTGGAACTGCGTAGCTAATTAAGTACTTAAGGGAATTATGAACACTCATCAGTGTGGTAAAACTTGGCTGGAGTAAGATTGTTGGATACTGTTCTTAAAAAATCTCAGTTCTTTCTTTACCTAAAGAAAACTCTAGGGTGGGTGGATGTGCTGGACTTAGGTTAGCCTTCGGTTACAAAAGACTTGCAGGGAGCCAAGTTAATGTGACAGAAACATAGAACTGAGGGGGTTTTGTCCACAGTTAAATCTGTAGAAGCTAGAATCTGGTCTTCACTGTTCGTACAAAAACCAAATCATATCTGTATGAAAAAAATAAGTATGCTTACAAATTGTAGGTAAGCACATACATTGGTAAGCTTACATGAGCATTTGTGAAAGCAAAATTAATCCCATGAGAAGGATATAGTGACTATTTAGTGAATATTTAAATAACAGGAATATAAATCCTGCTACAAAAAGGTGTGGAGTCATCCAACCTGGAGAAATGGAATCTCTTTCTAAGTATAAAAAAAATATTATCAGCAATCCACATATCCTTTTGAAAGCAACTTTAAAAACTACATTTTTTTCTTAAAGTAGGCACTTTCCCTTAAAGTAGACTTTTTCTTAAAGTAGATATCTTCAGTAATATTACCTTAGTCACAAACAGAAAAAAATCTGACTGTACAAAACTGGTGAAAGAATGGGACTCTAGATTTACTACTTTCTGGAAAACAATGGGAAATGGAAAAGAAAACATTGTTTGAAGACAAGGTTTTCTAAAGTATCTTGCAAAATGTAATTAAATAAGCTGCTTTTATCACTCTACATAATAAATTTAACTGCTGTTTCAATGATCTTTAGAACCTTAAATCCAAATCTTAAAGGAGATTCTGTGGGACTAATGAGAATACCGACATCAGAGAGAGATCTGCACTTCTTTTCTTCTTTGAATCAGAGCTGCTGGTTTGTTCTTGCAGCTGTGTACTGTGACTTGTCTGTTGAATTCTGTCTCAAATAGCACTGAAGCAAATATTTTAGTAACCCTTATGTTCTTTGAGTCAGTTGGCAATGATGGTGACCGCTCTGAGGAAAGTCGCGCTTCTCCATCTTTTATCTTGCAGCCTTCAACAGTGTCCCAGCACAAATGCCAGGTTTCATTTTAGAGTAAACTGTATTGCTGTCCTGTGTAAACTGGACATTCACTTTTCCCATTTCTGTAAGTTATGTCTGTCACAGCTGTGAAAAATGGAGGTTACCTACAGTATGATTGATGTGAAAATAGTGATACATAGGAGGAAATACCTTGATTAAGAATTCCAATATCAAACTGAGGAGAAAGGTCAGGATGTTTTCTTGCTTCTGAAGGAGCGTACCTCTTTGCCGTGTGCTACCTGTTCAGTCATACCTGTGTTATCCCTGGATCTCAGGAAAATATATCTGAAGACAAATATTTATGTAACTGGAAAAACTCCAGCAAATACTAGGGTTTGCATTCATTCCCAACCCCCAATTTTCTTAAGCTATTGCTCCTGTCCATTAGACCATTTTTTGTTTAAAATTCCTTGATTTATTGTGTTGTACCTCCTTTTCCCGTGGCTTGAATACCACTTGTGGCTGTTAGACCAACATCTGAGTGGTTTATCTGTGATACCAGATCATTTCTTGTTGATTGTGCTGAGAAACAGCTCATATTGGGGGCTTCGTTTTTGCACAATGTGACACCTTTTTATTGTGTACATGCACGTGATTATCATAAAATACATACCCATATCAGCTTTTTTAAAATATGACGAATGCATGTTTGTTCCACTTGAACTTCGAAATCCAGGTTGTGCCCCAGATCTAATCAAATAAAGCTGCTCAAAGGTAGAGATCAAGGATTTAACGTGGAGGCACGCAGACAGTAGCCAAAATAACTGACCTACTGTATCCTGATAATCAGTGCATCTGGAAGTCTTAATTTCCAAGATGTTTTTATCTAGTTGTTTTTTTAAGTGGTATTTACAGATGCTTAAGGATTTTGTAAGATGAGAAGTGAACTTAACTAAGAGAATTAGTACATATATCTCTCTGTTGAAAAGAGAGAGAGGCCGTTTGCAGCATTGCTTTCCAGCTTTTTTTGGTCTGCAGATTTTTTCTTCAGAGGACTTAATTTTATAACTTCCTTATTTTAAGCAGATCTGAATGCCACAGAAATGTCTGTAAGTGTAAAAGACAGGTACAGTGTTTGATAGTTGTGGCGACCTTAACAAGGAGCATTTCATCAACTGGAGTAAAGGTTAATATTTTGGATATAATACCTTTTCTCAGTCCAGTGTAGGTTTGTCTTCACATGCTTCTGGCAGTTACCTGTTCTTCTCAAGATTTCAGGACTATGAGGACTGTGCCAGCCTTTTCTACACTCAGGAGCAGCTAGTGCTTTAGTGATTTCTTCTTGACCATCAGTTTTAGCATAATGCTGGTAACAATCAGAAATGCAAATAAGATTACCAGTTACAAAATAGGTAGTATTTTTTAAATTGATATCCAAATACGTGGACATCTTTTGAAAAGCCAATGGCACTTACGTATTTACGGTAACCAGTGCAGCATGAGGCAGAGGGTTAACTTGCTTAGGTGGGGAAGGAACTGACCAGGAGAATGGAAAAGTAGTAATTCTTCTTTTAATGAGTGAGTAGAAATGCATTTTTAATGATAAGCCTTAGAAAAATAAATTTTTAGCGGTAGGCATGCAGTTGGTAGGTGAGTTGTTCTCTGTGTTATCTTATCATTAAGAAGGATCAAAATTGCTCTGAAATATATATTATTCATGTCAGTCTTGATCATATCCAACGCTGAGGCATGATTTTTTTTTCCAACTACTGTTTCATAACCTTTTCTTGGGTGGTAGAAATAATTGAACTTTTGTAACCTTTGTTTCATTTGGTGCAAGTCATCCTTAGTCAGGTCTGTGCCTCAGGCATTCCCTTCATTCAGACACACATAACCTCACATTACTGAGCAGAGCTGACTCCTGGGTTCCACTGCCTGTACGACAAGATCAGACTAAACCAATTTTAATACACAGCTACAGCTTCAAAGTTTGTGACCTGTTACAATGCTTGTAGTGACTTTGTTCTTATAGTAAGTGAAAAATGTGTTAAGTGGACGGGAATTAGCTGTGTTTTTGGAACGCTTTAGTTTTGAAGGAAAAATCAAGTTACTGTTCATTACCTCAGTACCAGAGAATTGATCTGGATTTCTGTGAAACTGAGCCATATTGGCTGCAAACAGGAATTTGTTCTTGGAAGGATAACAACAGCCAGCCTGTTGCCCTTGTTTACACTGTAAAAGGTACATAGGAAAAGAGGGAATCGCATCCAGCGTGCATTCTGTGTAATTAAAACATGAAAAGTACTGCTAGTTTGGCCTTCTTTCTAAATAAATGTTAGGGCAAATGTTCAAAACTAAGGAGAG
This sequence comes from Ibidorhyncha struthersii, assembly GCA_013398815.1. Classification (NCBI taxonomy): domain Eukaryota; kingdom Metazoa; phylum Chordata; class Aves; order Charadriiformes; family Charadriidae; genus Ibidorhyncha; species Ibidorhyncha struthersii. Next base: position 385,700 of record VZSZ01001410.1, read on the forward strand.
CCAAGCCGAGGTAGCAAAAATCTTTGCTGTCAAAAATCTCTGTGTGAATTAAGATGACTGAATTTTGGCAATTCCATTGCACCCTTTCTGACCAAAAGAATTGAGAGTTGTGTGCTTTTATCTCTGTCTGTATTCAGGCCCTCAGCAACTTAAGTGATGCATGTTTTGGAGGTGCTTAAAATCTATGTGAATTGCAGCCTGATTCTCAAAGGCTGATAGCTTCTTTGCACATTTGTGGTAGTGGTGGTTGTGTGCTCAAGACTAATGGTGTCAATAACTTGAAATATGCCTTCTCCAGCTATCTCCTGCTACCATAATACTCACAATATACTCTGAAAATTGCATCAAAGAATGAATGTACAAATACGCGAATGCATTGGCAGAATGTTTTATTTGATATTATCCCTGAGAAAAGATGAAAAGCAAGCTGATGAGTCACTGGGGAGGACAAAATTTGTGGGACCTTAATTCATCCAGATAAGGGCATGTAAGGATGGTGAAAAATATTTGCAAAAGCAGGGGAAGAAAGTTTGCTGCCAGGCTGTCTTGACACGTAAATCATCTCTCAAGCTGAATGGATCTGTGCTTTGGAGGATAGATTTACCAAGGATCTTCTATTTGTTGCCCTTGCCTTGTAGCCATTTTGAAATTATGTCTTAAGAACTAACTTGGTGGGGGGGTATGTATGCATATATGTATATTTATGTACATATTTTAAAGTGCATATGTGTAGAGAAAGAAAGAGATTCTAAAGAGGGGGTGGAAATAGAGCATCTGCAGGAGGAATTACATTTCCTTGTGCACCTCTTCTTTTTTTGTCCCCATTTAAAATAGTCCTGAAAGACAGAGAGGTTTTCTAAAGGCATTTGCAGAAATTTTGACTGATACTCATCTTTATAGTTATGTTTTTAAACCAACTGCTTTCTTGCTTAAATACTTTTTTGTAATTGTAAGTAAAGAGAAGGGAATCTATTTTTCAGGCGAGTTGCCTTGACCAGGTCTTAGATGACACCTCCACACCCACTGTGCAAAGCTCAGGATTTTCTGGCATGTAACCAGAGATCTGGAAGGTTGTTAGGGAGTCCACCTCTCCTGTTAAAAGCTACCAGGGATCCCCAGGCCATTGCTGAAATATTTGAATACCTTGTTCTTAAATAAAATTCCGTAGCTTACTTACATGACTTGTTCCAGTGTTCGACTGTTACCGTTGGAGAGTGAAGAAAGGAGAGTTCTACATTGTTTTTGTCTAAGCTAGGCCTGTTGTTCTTCAAGTTGCTGTCTACTTATCATCCTCAATGGACACAGAGAATCATTGAATGCTAGCTGTTTTCTGATGTTTTAAGTTTGAGTCAACTCTCTCTCTTCATTCTCCTCATTTCCTGACTAAATAAACAAGATATTTTTGGGGGGATGTGAGACATAGCTTGTCACAAAAGCATTTTGCATTTAAAACCATCTGACAGTTTTCTTGTTCTGAAACTTTCCAATTTGCTGTATTTTTCTTGAAGTGCAGTGGTAAGACTGGATTCAGTGTCCAACAGCAAGGAAAAAAGGAAAACAATGAAGTTTCATGTCCCAGAATTCTATCTCTTTTCCTTTTCAAATAATGGTGTTATTGTCTAAGTCTTAATCTCACAGATTCTTGGGAGATGCTTAAAGTGTTAGTGCAAATATTCCATTTGTATTGCTGTCATGCTTTGAACATTTTTTCTGAGTTTCATCATCATTAGACCACCTCTGGACTAATTATGAAGGTTATTGTAAATGACAGTTGTTACCTGCAAACGAGTTGCAACCTCTGCAAGTTCAGCATCATCAGCCAATTTGAGAAACGTGCTTTTTTATCTCACTATTCCAGTTGTTAAGGCTGAAATACTAAATACTGAACTTAGTATACATAGACCTTTGAAAGACCTCATTGGTCTATATTCTTCCAGTTTGACAGGGGAAAAAAAAATCATTGCTACTCTCTGAATAACTTTTTCAGACAGTTATGTAGCCATATAATAGAAATTTCAGCCAGACTCTTGTTTCCCTGATTTACTAGGGATCTTACTGCATCTCCTAAAGGCTTACTCAGAAGCGATGAACTGGTGTGTATCAAAGCTGCTGCTTTTTGCCTATCTGCATGCCCTTCAGCATGACAGAGAGAGAAAAGTGAGGTTTGATATGATTCAATTTTTATTTCCTTATTATCCTACATTGTTTTGAAATGGACTGTAATATTGTTTTCTTACGTTTGGTATGGATGACATTGAACTCACTGACCTGTAACTCTCTTGGTACTCCTTTGCCTTTTAAAAATGGGTGTGTTTGCTTAAGGGTTTTTGTTTTCCGAGATAACTGATAATGCTTCAGAAAATGCTTTCACTTGTTATTTGAAATCCACTCCAGAACACTTAGTCCCATCCCCTTCTTTTCGTGCAGTGTTGTGACTTTTGTGGGTAAACTGTACATTTTACCTTTACAGCCTATTAAGTGCCAAGCATAAGCAGGCCTTTTTCTGCTAAGACTTTTTTTTATCATTCGAGTATGAAGTTTGTAAGAATGTGAAATGAAAACTGTATTTTTTAATGTATTGCTTGGAATTTTCAGGTAGGATGCATGTCTCCATTAGGAACTGGCCCAGGGCTTCTTCAAGGTGAAGCCAAAGTTGAAAATTGCTGCCTCGAAGTTGGGCAGATTTTTGCGTCTGTGTGTCATATCCAAAAGTGACAAAATTCAGCTCTGTGGCAGTGCTAGGCTGCATGGGGTAAGAGGCTGGAAGGTGAAGGGAAAGACTGTGAGGAGGGAAACAGATGCCACCTTTCCACTAGTCTTCTAGCAGTTGGTACAGCCCTCTTGAAGGACATTACTTTCTGATCCCCTCTTCCCAACTTCTCCTGTCTTTTTTCCTTCCATATCTTCCTTTACATTTACTGTTCCCAAATTTCTTGACTTATTGAAGCATCTCTTTCTTGAAGAGAGCTTACCCCTTCTTCTTCGCATTCCCTTGCCTCCCCGTAGATGGGATAGTTTTCCTGACTTCTCCCCCAAAAGGGAGCAGAGGAGACTTTGTTGCTTGTGACTGAGAACATCCCCAGCCAAATGCTGAGGGAATTATTCTGCTTGGTGACTGAGAAGATCTCCAGTGAATGGCTGAATATTTCTAGAGTGAGGGAGGTTGTTGTCTGGCTCTTTGCGACATTAGGCAAATGTCTGCTCTTTTTCTGCTGTGATTTAATGTGAAAATGCAGTTCTTTTTACAAGAACTTCACTATTTTCCCATTTTAAATTTACTTTCAGTAACAGAATATGAAATGTTTTAGGAATTTAGACAGAAATGTTTCCAATTATTGTCTTCTCCATCTATTCACTTAATTCCTTTTTGGCTTTTGACAGCATATGTGTATTGTTTCATTTTAACTGATGTTAAAAATTATCATTGAAAACACTTGCTGAAGAATGAATTTTCTCTAACCATGTTATAGAAATGTAGTACCAAACTATATCCAACAAAATTTGTTATCTTCGTCTGATTCTTGTTTAACATTTGGTGCTGGTAATTATATTATTAAATTGTGTATTGGAAAGAAGTTTACCCCTTACGTGCTGGTCTGATTTTTTCAATGTGTAATCTGTGAGTTTGGCAATTTACCTTATTAGATTCTATATTTTGCATAAGTCATTCCCATGTAATGGGCTGAGCGCTATTTAGTCAATTAGGTTTTAAAAAAGCCCCAAAACTAATATTGAATCAGTATCAGTATTTTAAACAATAATAAGTGACTTCACTGGAGAAATGGGGTGTGCTACAAGCTTCAAATACTGGTAGCAATGTTGATTTCTTTGCAACTGTGTAAGAACAGCTGTTCTTCAGGAGAAACCACCATTGTTGGGCATTTCCAGCAATAGAACCATCATAACATCACTGAAAAGTGTTAAATATTAGCACAGACTGGAAAAAAAAATAATTCCTGTGCCATTCCAGAAATGGGAGCGAGACATCCTGAAAGTGCAATCGTAACTTGTAGACTGGTATGAGGAATAGCTTAGCCCTGTGAATGCAAACTGCTAAATGGTTGCTGTTCCACTGTGAAATGCTGCTGCTGCTGAAAATTGCTTTACAGGGATGATTTTTGCCAGTGTAACCTCGACTCTGTGAATGGCTCTTCTTTCAGAAACAACATTTACATGTTGCCTTCTGGGTACGTGTTCACAGACATATGAATAATAAACATGAAGTTTTGCATTGTGTATTGCAAAACTGTAACAAGGAATTAGTTAATAAATAATAAAGGAAATTAATAATTAACTGCCTTGTCTTACATCTTTCTGATCTTTATCCATCTGGTACTTCATAGGAACCCAGTTTATCTTCTATCCCCACTTATCTAGTCATGCTTTCTCTTTCATGTTTCCTCTCACTTTGCTTTACTGCCATTGCTCACCAGTTTCCTCTTTGAGTGTATGGTGTTTACAGCCACTGCTGCACAATCCAGAGCCCTATTTTAACAGATGCACGAATAAAGCATAGTTTCAGCTTTGACCTTAAACTAACCGTTTATTCAGTGATGTGAGTTAGAAGGGACAGCATAATAAGTACGATGCCAGACCTCTAATTTAAAAGATACAATATTGTTTTCTTCACTAATAGCAGTGATTCCAGGTAAATTCCTAAATACCAATGATTTCAGGAAAGCTCATGAATTTTCCTGTACTGTTTTGCAGGGGATTTCCCAAGAAAACAGGCAGAACTGCTAGGATAGCATCAGATGAAGAGATTCAAGGGTCTAAAGATGCTGTAATTCAGGATCTGGAAAGAAAACTTCGCTTCAAGGAAGACCTTTTGAACAATGGGCAACCGGTATAAAACCGTAAAATACCCCGGGGAACGGGAGTGGGCATCACGGGTAGTTTCTCAGATACGCTGTATATAAAATAAATGTTATAGATGATTTTTATGTTTTATGTATTTATTATTTTTAATTGCGTTTCCAAAGCTGCATTTCCATAAGGTACGATAGTGTACATTTTAGCCTATCATTCCTTCTCCCGTTGGACAACTTTTCTTGGACTTAACAAAGCAATGGAGGCCTCAAAGATGATGAATTCACATAAGATGCCTGCACAGTCTGTAGCTCAAGGGCTTCTTCAGCCTCAGAGGCCATTTGCTTTTGACTGTTTGTCACTGAGTGGCTGGCCAGTAAGCATATGCATCGCTCTTGATGAGTCCAGGCTCATTCTACCTTTTGTCCACCTTTTGGACAATGGGGGGAAAAAGTAGGTGGTAAGTGGACATCAGAGGGGGACAGGGTAGTTCATGAGAAACAACCCATTAAGAATCAGGCATCATTAGATCCTGCAGTTGTGGGACTTTTTTGACCAATAGAATAAATAATAACCTATAGTACTAACTTACAGACTTTATCAGGAGTTAACAAACTGCTTGAGGAGTCAAGAAATTAGGTAAAATGGGCATATCAAACAATTGAAATGCACAGTTGTAAAGTTCTCCGTTAATTTTTGTGCGCTTTAAGATATGCATAGAAGATAAAATACCAAATTCTTCCTGCTCAGAGTTGATGAGAAGCAACTCTCCTGAGACTTGATTGCAGTTATTAAGGCATCTCTTTTAAGAGGAAAGTAATTTTTAAAATGTAGACTGTCACCCCTGTTTTGTTAATGAAATGTTTTGAAAAGCATCTGAATGCCTTGGGATACCTTTGTGTCACTGAAAGGTAGTCTGCTTCAGGTTTCTCAGGACCATGCTCAGAAGTTTGCCAAGTTTGCTACTGTGTCTGAGATGCGGACTGTGGTGGTTCAAGACAGCCTATTGAGTCAGACTATCCAGTCCACAGCTGCTGGATTCTGGTTCTTAATAAGGTCAATGGAGTGAAGTAGGGAAAATGTTGAGAGCAACTAGTGCTTCTGTACTTACCTTTCTCCATTGACTACATAGGGTTTGGCAGTTTTCTGTAGTAGTCAAGCAGAATCGCTCTCATAGTGTATAAGTTCCTGTTTTTTCAAAAGAGGTGGGCTGAGCATGACTGTCAATGCCTATTTTGGAAAGTGAGAGAGATGTTTGGCCTGGACAAATGAATGGAATGTCCTGAGAAAGCCCACATGGCCCGAGGACGGGGGAAAAAAAAAGGCAAAAAAACCCCAACTCCGATCAGATGATGTGGGAGCTTGAACCAAGTAAACTCTGGTTTTGCGCTTGCCTTGAGGCTTTTGCGTTGCAGACTCCCATCTTGGGTGATTCTGCTTGTGCAATCATGGCTGTGGGCACTGTGAGCGATCACAGAAGAAATGAAAGTGAAGAAAAGTTCATGACTTTCTTAGACATTTGTAACCAAGCCAAGACTGGTACCTAGTTTTCATGAATCTCAGCCTGCTGGATTAGCTACAATATGACATCTTTTAAAAATCAATTTAAATTAGCTTTTTTTAAAAACTGGAAGCATTAAGTAGATGTAATGTTTTACAATTTCCGTTCTTTTTTCATTTTTCTGTTTAAATGAGGCATGTAATGAGTTTGCCTTTCATTCACTGGCATTTTTTTTCAATGCTGATTTGTAAGAAAGTGTCTAAGTGCCTGAAATATGTTATTGAATGTAGAAGGAAAAATAATAATGAAATAATTTAATTGTACACTTAAGGTTTTCTTTTAACTTGCTTTATCATCTGAGTATAAATTGTCCTTTATAAGCTGTCTCCTTAATTTCCGAAAAAGTAAGAAGAAATAGAAATAAGAAACCTTAAAGAATATATTATTCTATAAAGCTGTCATATTTTTGACAAAATAATCAAGTAGTGTAGTATCTCCTCAGCATTTTTGGCAGAGTTTTCTGCCGTGTGGTTCTAATGTAAAAATCAAGCAGAACGAGTAGGAGTAAGATTTGGGATGATTTGACATGCACTTTTTTGATGGCCATGCTGATTTAAGCAGTTCCTATTGCTCATTCCTGCCCAAGTTCCTGGCAAGAGGATGGAAACAAATGGCAGAGTCAGGGCAAGGGTTCCTTAAGCCAGAAGAGCCACTTGTAATGCAGAAAAAATGCATTACAAACTGCGGTAGAAAATTTCTGTTAGAAAAATATTGCTGCTCTCTTTTATTAACATTACTTAAAGCATTGCTTGCTGTCTAACTGCCTTGTACTTCTTAATGAGAAATAAGAACTTTTTTTTCCTTCCTCCTCATCCCTTTTATTATTTTTTTTTTTTCAGAGATTAACATATGAGGAGAAAATGGCTCGTCGATTGCTGGGAGCAGACAGTGCTGCAACTGTCTTCAATATACAGGAACCAGAAGAGGAGCCTGCTATACAGGTGCCACATAACTCTACAATTTCAGAGGAAAATGAAAAATTTCTTCCCATTTTTCTTCGCAGGCTGTGATTCTCTTTAAATAGTCCTACATAAGACAATAAACATACACAAGATAGGATGGTTTTGATTACAGAAGTCATATGTTACGTATCAGTGAAGTAAACTGGAGGATCACATGCCTGTTGCTCAGTTTTTCCATACTGAATAAGGTTGAGAGTTCTCAAATGTCTGCTCTCTGCTTTAAACTCTTCCGTTTATCCTATTCTGGCCTGACCTTTAAGTGTCTCAAGGAAAAAATACGTCTACTATCTTGAAACTATCTTCTCTTGATGTGTGTAACCTGCACATTTTGGATGCAGACCAAAAACACAGCAGAAAGTCTGCTTGAAAGGCCAGGTACACGTTCTCCATTGTTCAGATGCCAGAGTTGCTGTTCGGAAATGCATAGCATTTGTTTGCTTATGTTACCACCTAAAGTATATTCTCCTAATGAAAACTCTGAGAAACTGTCACGGATGCCTCTCGGTCTTCTTTCTGCCTCTTGATCTTTTTTTCTACCCTATGCAGGAAGCTCGCTCTGTTGGTGCTTCTGTAGTGAGTCCTGTGGATATGCAAAAGGTTAACGTTTTCGCTTTTTTCTGTCTTGCTTTTTTGTCCATTGATTTTTTTGCTGTCATCTTTGCCCTTTCCCTTCTGCTGTTCTCGGTTAATAACAAGAGGTCACATAGCATTAAGAACTGGGAAGATTTGGGCTGCACTCCCTTCAAGGTGTTAAAGTTGTTCTATGAGCCTAATTGTCTGAGGGCAGGCAGCTTAACCACAGTAACGGTGTGCTCCAGCATCTTTCTGCTGTAATGTTAACATACAGTCATACTAACTGCCTTGCATCCAAATAAGCTGCTCTTTGTATGTAGCACGTGTACTTCATGCTTGACTTTTGTGATAAACTTTCAGGGAGCAAAGAAATTTAAAAATGTCTGCAGTTTACAAAGGTAAACTTCTTCCATTTTTTACCCTTATTGAGGGTTATGATTAGTTCTGTAACCAGTCAGTAGAAAGGCTGCATGTCATTCCCACACCAGAGTCGGTGGCAGAGGATGGGCATGTGAAAGGAGGCTTCATATGAGACTTGTTCTATCTTAGATAAAATAAGGGTCAGAGACAAAGGCCAAAGGTCATTTGAAGGCGTGCATGAATTTCTGCTGACTGAGAAGATCATTGGCTCATAACGATTTTTCTTTTTCTGCTTCTGAGCTTTCTTACATTCTGGCGTTATCTTTGTTATCACTGAGATTCAAAGCAGAACTTTTGTACTGCAAAGCAGATAGAGTGAACAGGTCAAGAAGGTAACTCTGTATGTCACAGTAACGTTTCCCACTATCTGAACAGCAAATTTCAACAAGCAGTAGTGTTTTGCACTGGGTGAAACTTTCCATTCTTCTTCCTATATCTTGAATACTCTTGTGACAAATTTTGTTTTTAAGGAAGAAGTGATATTTTTGGCCAGACAAAGGGGACCATGGCAACAGGAGTAAAGGGAGGCAACTATCATGGATTGCCAGTGTTGCCATTTTCACTTTTTTTTTTTTCTTATTTTTACACGCAGTTGTAAACAAAATCATTTTAGCCTTCTGGTGCGGCCTCTGGTGCAGTTCTATGCAAATAGCAGATGTGAAACATACGGTCTTGTGGCCATCTGGAAACAAAACCCACCCTAAATCTGCCTGTACCCTCAAGGAAATATTAGTGTGTTTCTTTTGTCTTTATGAACTGCTTCAGAATACTTTTATTCTTATAGGCATTTTTAAAAAATTGAAAGAAAGCAACCAGTGACTTTCCTTCCCCTTATAAATTAGACCTTAAGATAACATGAAATACAATTTTTGCCTTATACCAGATGTCTTCATTTTTTCATAGGGAAGTCATTGGAGGCACGGATTATAGTGTTTTTCTTCAACAAGATACAGTTTCCTTTTATATGGAAAACCTTAATGGATTGCCAAAGATCAGAATTAAAAAAAAACATTAGGAATACATCTTGCTGAGCAATGTGTTGAAGATGGACACTAATATGTACCTTTCTTGTTTGACAGGAGTATAAAGTCTCCAGCTTTGAGCAAAGATTGATCAGTGAAATTGAATACAGGCTGGAGAGGTCTCCTGTGGAAGAATCAGATGACGAGGTGCAACATGGAGATGAACCTATTGATAACTGTATGTCACCATGTTTTGAGATGAAGCTAAAGCATTACAAAATCTTTGAGGGAATGCCAGTCACATTTACATGCAAAGTGGCAGGAAATCCAAAGCCAAAGGTAAGAAAAGAGGGTAAATGTTTCTAGAAACACTCTTCAGAGTTCTATATTGGAATTTTATAGTCAGCCCCTGGACCCTATGGGCTGTATCTTACAGGAACAGCAGACATTCACTCTTGACAGGAAAGACTCCTAGCTGGTATAAACTGCCAAATCTCTTTTGACATTGTTGGAATTACTTATATTTATACTAGGGAAAAATCCTACTATGGGGCTCCGGCTCCTAGTTACTCCCTCCTGAGACTTCATCTCAATTATTTTACCTAGAAGTAATACTTCCGTCATTTTCAGAGTTACCTTCAGGGTACGTCTGCACCACGGAGTGCAGTGCAATGCTAGAAAAGCCCATGTGAGCTGGCACAGTAGTCCCAAAAGCAACTTCATCAGGTTAACGTGGGTAATTAGCTCAGGCACAGCAACATGCTAATGCAAAAATATGCTGCTTCTGGTTTAGAAGCCAGCGTAGTATCTCTGCGTTCTTCAGTGTTGCAGAGTTTATAGTTACACACCCTAACAAGACTAAATTTTATTGAAAGTTAGAGGAAGGCATCATAAAATACCATAAGCTCCCATATATCCCAACAGCAAGATGGGACACGATGGTGAGGTTTTAATGATGATCTTCTGGGGGAGGAGGGTTGGGCTTGGGAAGCATTTCCTTTTAGCAGATGTAAAAGTACCAGTTGTGTGACGTCAGTAGTCTGGAAGAATGCCTTCCTTTGGTAAGTTGTGTTTAACCATTTCAAAAATTGCTTGGCAATCAACTGACTCATCATGCAGCAGGCAAACAGCAGTAGCTTCTTCAACTTCCTTGCCAAAGCCAGCGTCTTCCCCGTGAGGTCCTTGTAGCTCTTACAGTGACCTCTTGTGGACATGGGCTCTTTTCTTAGACAAGATCAAAGATGCTTTTTCTCTTAGATAAGATCTTCACAGCAGCACCTACATCCAAATCTCTTATCTAGTGTAAGTTTTACAGGTATTTAGGATTTTGAACAGAGGTAAATGCAAATGACTTTACATGTCCAATGATATGGGTGTAAGATATTGCACAAACTGTAAAAAAGGAAAAGGGACTTTGTCAGGTAGCAGAGAAGGAACAACAGAGAACTAGACCTATGTCGGCATTAGCAAGTAATGCAGACCAGAAGAAGCAAATCTGTGGAACGAGATATCTATCCCTGCACGCATTTCAGGAGGTTTTACTTCAGGCTAACTCTAATCTCGTCCTACAGACTGAAGCAGATGCAGCACATTAGATGTGTTCTTGGAGCACATTTTCTGGCTTAGTTTCATCTGAAAGCAATCCAATTCTGTGCTCCAAGACCACAACACGATGTGAACCACTGCAAAGTAAGTGGGACTGATCAGTATACTCATATCAAAAAAGCTCTTCTGCTTCAAACTGAAGACACACGCTGAGAAGATTAGCCCAGTCTGACTGAACCCAAACCTTTGATGTCCAGCACGGCTTTTGAGATGACCGTACAGAAGAGTCTGTTGTGCTGAATAAGGGTGGAAGACAAGTGGTTCTTTGGTGTTAGAGGTGCAGGGTGCTGGAGAGGTACTCTTTTTGCCCGAGGCTTATGACTAAGTTGCTGGATCACCTATTATGAGTCAGCCTTAGTCAATTTAGCCATTCCCTAATTTTCACAGTTTTCAATTAAGGTGTAGTTTCACAGTCATCTTAATCTGATTTAAGACAGATGAAAGAGGATGTCTCCTTTCCCTCACTCTCCTTGTTTTGGCGTTAGGGATTGCACAGCCAAGGAACCACATTGTTAGTACTTCCCCTAAAGCAGGGCATTGTAAAGCAGTATCTGATGTGAGAGCACTCTGATTCAGATACGATGTTCTGGTTTTCTGCAGCGTCGCAGCACGCACATTAAGAAGTGATTTGCTCTTGCACCTGGGACTGTGACCCTTTATTCCATTCACTTGCAGATGCTTTGTGCGATTTGCTCAGTTGCTTGGGATGGAACCAATTTCAGTGCTGTTGGATGGCTACTTGTTAGCTGGGCTCTGCAAATGTCAGAGGCTGTATCTTCCCCTCATCTGTCGGATCATGCCAAGATAGCAGTTTGGAAATGCTCAATGGCTGAGGGCTGCCCTTCTGCTGTCATTTGTTGAAGCTAGAAGTGTTGCCCCTGAATAAATTCTTTACTTTGGCAAATGAAAAGCTGGAAATAATTTACTAACTTGAAGCTCCTCCCTCCTAAATATTCTGTCAGCTTTGCCAAGGAACGGCTTTGGGAAGGACTGTAGTGTTTCTAAAATCTGGCATTCATTACAAGGGATTTTTCTAAGCGGGGTTATTGGCTTGATTATTTTTTCCCCTGAACATGCCATGTAAATTGAATACTGATGTGCAAAATCTGTCTTCATAAATATAACTTTTTAAATCTGAGTCTACTTTTGTTATAGCCTTGAGTGTAATGTAAAACTATTTTCTCATTAAAATGAGAACCTGTGGTGATACAGGAGGGATTGTGGAATACTCTTTTTAAGGGCTATTTCGCTTCAGAATTAGGACAATGCCATACAAAATGTTAATTGAGACATGAATGTTGCATAAAGCTCGTACCACTCGCTCTTCACATGGCTGAATGTAATTCTTAGTGATTAAAACTGCCTGTGCTGCCCCAGATCAAAAACCCTTTTGTACTGTGTACTCCATTGTATTTCTAGTCATTACACATTAGTTTCTGAAAATCTGGTGCAAATAAAAGCAATCCAGATGCAGTGTTCAGTGCTTACGTAGTTTAATGGTACATTTATTAAAAGGTATCCCAGAAAGAAAACACTTCACTGCAAGGGCCATTGTCTCCAGCAGTGGTAGTGTTTTACTTATTAACTCCACGTCAGATAAAGGTAATATTAAGAATTTACTACTCATAAGTAAAACCCCGTGATGCCAATGCTTTTAAACTTAGTGGAAATAAGTACTGGACAACACACGCATTATGTTTGGATAGCTGGTTCTGTTAATATTTGCATGTATTTCCATGTAATAATTCCTGGCATGTCTCCTGATATTTCTGATAAGTGTATTTTATTAAATAGTTGCTACTTAATGCAGTAGATTTCCAAGCAAGGTTATGACACATGTAAAGCATGCAAGTTAAAACTCATTTTTTGCAGCTATGTTGTTACCAGCATCCATTAGCATGTGTATATAAGTGATCAAATATCTTTTGCATCTCCAGTAAGTGCTCTGTCAGCAGATGAGAAGACATGACTAAATCTTTTGTTAGCACCCCAGAGCCTCTGCAAGGCTGCTGACAGACAAAATGGGGAACAAGTATAACCAGCTATTGAGGAAATGAAATCATTCCTAGTTACACATAATGCTTGTTAATATAAAAACCATACACGGTAATTAATTTATAAGGGAAATTTCCACTCGTTCCCTCCGAAACATTCGCCATTGTCTTTTCGTGAAATTTAAAAGTACATCCTTAACTTTTCCCCCCTCAGTGAATGAATTTAGAGCTTTGAAATGCTGGCACGGATGAAGAACCTGGCATATTAAACCCCACCAGGAATCGTGCTTTGCTTTGTCACTTCATTTTTACTGGAAAGCCCGGTACCCTTTCCTTGCTGTAAGACCTAAATTCCCACTTCAGGAATTAGACTGAGGAAAATGTGTGTGTTTTCCTCATGCTGAATAGCCCCAGCAGTCATGTGACCAGGAGAAATATGTTTGTTCTACTTGGTACGAATTAACCTTGTAAAAATTGTGTAGGTATCTGCACAAGTGACTTAAGAAATGCTGAACACTACTGACCTTATGGAGTAGTACACACTTCAGAAATGACAAGTCAATAATGTTCTGCTCAAATATTGGTTTGGGGAGCTGAGTACAGCCTTCCCAGTGTAAAATTTTTCACATATCCCTGTGTGTGTTTTCATGCAGGTACCACATTTTTCCTTTTGATTCCAGCATATTTCAGTTGGGGGTTTTGTATTACTTTTAAAATATAGCAACATCCCCCCGCAAGCTAGGTTAGAGTATTTGGATTTTTTTCACCTCAAGTTTGAGGCATTAAAAACACATACATGGTTTTCTGTGTAATTTATGGATTAATGTAAGATATTATTCTGCACACATCATTTTTTTTGGCTCACTGAAAGTAGATCTTGGGTCAGCCAGAGAATAAAATTATGTATCGAAAGTAATGGAAAAGACCTCTGATAGATAATGTAACTGTTCTGTACAACTTGGAACTATACTGGTGTTGGCAGACAGTTGTTAAAGCCTGTCCTATGTGCTGACTTGCTTTGAAGTGTTTCCTATGACTCTGTGAAGCCGCTCATTTCTGTAGATGTCTGTCACACTGGGGCAACGCTCTTGGTTTTAATCGTGCAATTATACTGAGCTGGTCCCTTCGCGTACGGAACCGCTCGGTGCCAGTGTGAGCCGCTGAACCCCCCCTTCTGCTTTTTTAGGCCGGTCCAGTCAGCGTAATGGATGCGAGACAAAACTGGTGTTTCAACAGTGCGATCGTTACTTCTATTTTATTCATCATTGAACTAATTATTCCTATAATTACCTTGGTTGACGTTTTTATTTTCTACAAAGAGAGCAGTAGCGTTTTTTTCTCCAACTTCTTTGGATTTAAGTGAAATAAAAAATTAAAATTAGTAATATTCTCCAAGACAGAACTTTTCTTTCTAATGACATTGTTGGGCGTTCTTGCAATGTTCAGCTGCTGTTCTGTGCTGGGGATGGGGACAGCCCGTACTCACCTGTAAATTTCTTTGGGAAATGTTCACACTGCCGTCTTTCTCTCTGAGTGATTGCTGATCTGTAACTTGTCTTTTAGTGAAAGTGGTTCACGGAGTGTGGTTCTGCACTTTCACTAGTTGATCAAACTGGTTTTCTTTTAATGCCTACCAGAGAGGTTTTCAGCAGTTAAGATTCATTAGCGCTGTTAATTGAGAAATGAAGACAATGAGCACCCACCTCTTATCAGCCGTGCGTTGTTTTTTCCCTGCAGATTTATTGGTTTAAAGATGGGAAGCAAATTTCTAAACGAAGTGATCACTACCGAATTCAAAGAGAACCTGATGGAACTTGCTCACTGCATACGGCAGCCTCCACCCTGGATGATGATGGGAATTACACCATTATGGCTGCTAACCCACAGGTAAATGAAGGTTTGGCTCCAGAGCAAACATGCTTCTGGGCATAAATCTTCAGAAAACTATCTCATCTTACGTATGCATGATTTAATTAAATGATGAAGTCACCATAAAGTATGTAAGTTAGAGTTCTGTTTTCATCTTGCATCAGGAGGGTGGGACCTTTCTATCTCCAAGAGATTAGCAACTCAACAGCAGTTTTTTCCTAGGGTTTGAGGTTTCAGAGGGGAGGGGTGTTGCTTTTTAATCACTCTTCCACCATTTGTTTCAGCTGATAACATCTCAGTATCCTAACTGAGCATGGATAGGACACATACTCTAAAGGGAGAAAAAAAATCCAGTTTACCAGCAGAAGTAACCCAATCCAGCGATTTCATTTTTCTTCTGTTGACACTGCTCGCTGGCCAAGGCCAACTTTTTGAAATGAGTGGGAGTATATCGCACCTTGACGTGTTTACATTAGGCAGTGATTGCTATTCTGTAAGGCAAAAACGCGAGCGCTTTTTATGTAGGGGGGAGGTCTCCTGTGTTGTTCCCAAAGGCTTAATGTTTTTCTGAAACCTGGAGTGTTACTGGTTTTGTAATATTATTTGCTCTCTGCAGACCCAGTACAAGGGCTGAGATATACAACAGGAACCCACCAGAGCGTTGGGCACAGCTAAACTTACAGGTCACGCATCCTATTGAAGTAACTTTTTCAATCCACTTTCCCTACAGCACAGCAAACGGGAAAGATTTGCACGTGAGAAACCAAGGCAGTAATGTAACTTTAGGGATGTAACGAATTATTTTCTTCTGTAGCAGCAAATATCTTGCCAAGACCAGGCCTGCAAGCAGAATCACACTGTAAAATAACGAACTGTATCGCTGAGACAGAGTTTAAACAGGAGTGTTGTGCTCTGTTGTGAACGTTGCTAGGTTACATAGCATGACACTGCCATTTTTGCCTTGCTCTTTAACTGTCAGTCCGGCTCTTACTGCAGCGTGCTTCTGAGTGTATGGGATTGTACACACAGACGACACACCCGTAGCAGTTTTAGGCTAGATTCTACAAACTGCAGTGCTCAAATCGAGGTAGCTTAAGTATTACTTCTACGTATACAAGTAACAGAAATAATGATACAATAAAGAAATATCAGAAGGCCAAGGGAATTCTTCAACCTGGGAGCTTTTATGCATAGATGACCATTGAAATTTTGGAAATTCACAGCAGGTTTGAAAATGATAAATAAATACATACATGCTCAAGGTAGGAAGTAAATCCTGTTCATTTTCCTGTAAGTGTTGTGTTAATGCGTGTACAGAGTCTCCCTGTGGAGTGTTAGTGCGTGACCCAAAGTCTTAGAGACCTTGGAGAATAAACTGCCCTTGAGTTTGGGCACTGTAGCCTGTCCCTGAATACTTAGCGCCTGCTGGTTTAGCATTTCTTGTTCTGGGTAATGCTCATTCAATGACACAGCTGTGACGTAGGTTATTGGTTCTGGTCATTGGTGACACTAGTTTGCTAGTGGGTTCACAGATGTACTAAAATGAGCTGGTTTTATGTTGTTCCTAGTCTGGGGATTGAAAAAGCAGTTTTGTTAAATGATAAAATTCTGCGTCTGTGCTTTTTTTCCCCCTCTTTGGAGACAAACCAGAAGCATCCCCCTCTGGCTCCCCTAAACAAAACATCTGTCTGTTTCCCTGAGCCCATTCTATTCTTTCTTCACAGTGTAATTCCCAAGCAAATGTACTTATCTCTTCCACTATTTGCTTGCTTTTACTATGCGTTTAACAGTACAATGGAGGCAAGGAAGGGCTGTGAGTTAACGCACTAGCCTTTCACACTCAAAGATCTGGATTCCAATTCTTTTAAGTCATCCTGAGTGGAAATAATTTTGGCATAGCTTCCTCAGTTCTAATGGAAAGTTGTCCACATCTCAAAGCTATCACAAATTTAGGCAAATTTGGCAACCTTTCCTTAAGAAAAGCGAAATACGTAAATGTAAGGGAGCCTGCATCAGGATTCTGATGGAGTGGTAGGTATTTGCTAGGCTCTCGCCGGGTTTTGATCATTGCTATTGGAACCACCAAACTACAGGGCAAAAAGGCGTATTCTTAGCCGACAGAAATTGATTTTATTAAAGCAAAGGATTCAGGTCATTAAAGCTCTGCCAGTTTATGCCGTCTCACAATCTGGACTAATACTGCATGATTTATGATGTAAAGTGACTTGTTGACACACCTTGGAAACGGTCCCTGGTGGTGACTACGGCCCGCACCATTGCCCGCGCTGTAAAGCGCAGCGAGCTGGAATTAAGGCTCTGAGGCACCACCGGGGGCTGCAGTAAAATCTGCCGTAGAACTTAATCCAGAGCAAACTGCCCCCAGGCCTACGCAAACACACAGCCTGCTACAGCAGGCCTTTAGTTTGAGGTTACGTCCCTTAACTCATCTCTTTTCATAAGCTGTACGGGCTCGAGTGGAGTCCTTGTTTCCACCTTCTTGCCTTTTATCCCACTCTCCCCACTTCTCTGCACTGTGCACCCAGTCCTCAGTCTGGGTTATCCCTGATTTTCTAAGCCATCTTCTCGTGAATTACTTCCCACTCATCGCTCCCTTCCCATTCATGCTGTGACTCTTCCAAATCTTTGGCTTCCTGCTGGTTCTTCCCTATCCAAATTCCTTACTGTCCTTTGTGTTTCTATTTGTGGTGCCTTCATATATTGAGATATGCAGAAATGATCCCAGAAATGTGTGAATTTATCACCTGCCAGAAAAAGATTAATATGTAGTGGTGCCCAAAATAGAAATGTATTTGTCCCAGATGTCTTTAACTGTCTCGTAACACAAAAAAAAAGCTTTTGCTTAAGAAATGGCTGCAGGTCATCCGCAATGGCTTATTTTAATGCAGGTATTTTTCTTGTGGACTAAATGGGTCATGGGAATAAAAGCAGGACAGAGACGTCATTTCTAACAGTCCAGCAGGAACACAAAGGTCGTTGCCGTTAGAAGGCTGCCTGTCACTCCAGTGAAATTGTTTTTTGATGAGCTTCGACCAGTTGTTAATAAACAGCTATTTGCAAGCCCTGAATTACTGTGACAAAGGTATTTGTCACTTTTACGCTGACAGACTGGAGTGGGGAGCTCACGGCTTAGAACTGAAACAAACTGGAATGCTGGTGCGGCTGCTGCTGCCTTACTGCCACCGGTCCAGGTGGCACAGACAGATATACAGCTTCGATACACTCATCAAAGAGCTATTTAAAATCATCATTTAAAAACAAATTATTAAATCACATTATTGTTATATAGAAGTATATAAACTTTTAGTGCAGTATTATGTTTATTTAGATATAGCTTTTATATATGTATCTATTATGTGTATTTATTAATACCACAGGTTCTTTTAGCCCTTACATGGTGAATGCTACAGAGTCCCAGCGGGCGGCAGTTCTGCCCTCAGGCTGTCCCATCCCAAATTTGTTACCCCTAGTCCTTGTGCTGGACAAACTGTCTTTTAAAAATCAAAATAGTTTACTATGACACATGAAACAAAGCGAAAGAAAAAAAAAAAGGGGGGATTAAATACAACAGAGCCCGTGTTTTATTTAAAGCTTTATCATTCACTGAAGCTAACCCACGATGACTGAACTCTCACCAGTGTCCCCCAGTGCAGTTGTGCGCTTCACTGGGATTCCTACCCCCAAACCAGGCTCGCCCCTCAGAGAGGCCCCTTTCAGTACTTGTACAATTCTTTTGGGTTTTACATTCATGGATTTTTGGTTTTTTTTTTTTTTGAGCTGTGGCTCCACCAGATCAAAGGGCTCAAGCCACTTTGGAGGCAGCAGCTCTGCCATTAACCTCCAACACCTTCCAAGTGCCATTTTCAAGAGTGACTGACTGATCCTGAACTAGTTGTCTTGTCTTCCTGTCCACTCGCCATACACTGTGAGAAACCTCCCACCCACATCAATAACTTAGTCAATATACTGTTTTAAAGTGGTACTAATAATTGTGGGTTTTTTAAAGAAAAACTTTCAGGTGGAACATTGTAACCCTGACTGTGTTATAGTCACAATTATTCCAGTCTGTTCTGTGTTAGATTGGACAGTTTAGTAGCAGAAGGAATCACGACAAATGTTTTTCAATGACTTAATGAATGAAGAGATTGTGTTACAGACCCTGTAACAGGTGGGCAAAAAAGAAGCGATCAGGTTGAACAGTTATTCGTACTGCAATCTTCAAGTATTTTAATGTTGCTCCTCTCCACCATCCTAACAGGGCAGAGTAAGTTGCACGGGCAGGCTGATGGTTCAAGCTGTAAATCAACGAGGCCGCAGTCCTTGGTCGCCCTCTGGGCAGCCTCACATCAGAAGGTACTTGATGCCTTTTTTTTTTCTTTTAATAATAAGTGATTTGCAAAATTATGATGATAAGATAAAGAATGAGAAGTAAGAATTTAAGTTAAAAGTATGGCATTTGGGAAGAAATGTGACCTCTGTGCTGTCTAAAAGTTTCTGCAAAGCTTCCACACTCAGAAGTCCAAGCAACCTCTGAAATGACATGACTTTTAAGTATCTTCAATTTTGCCTGTCTCCGCCTTTCTTTGCAATGTTCGTTAATTACTCCTTATCTGAAATTATGCTGTCAGCTGTTGGGAAGGACCTTGTCCCTTAGATGTTTTTTTTTTTAAAATATCTCACCTGACTAGGATTCTACCAGGAACCTATACTTTCTGCAGCTTTTACTAAGTATTCATTTAAAGAAAGAGCAGAAATAACTGCATGCCAAATAAGATTTAGATTTACATTACAAATATTTTAGTATTTCAGTGATTTCAGTTCAGGTTCTTATAAGGAATTATGAGTCAGAAATAAAGTATTAAACTTATCTTTGGTGAGTTTACAATTATTCACATACGAAGCTTTGGTTTATGTTTTTGGACCATATAAGGGAATTTTCCTTTCAAATACTTTTTTTGCATTACCCAAAGCATTTATGAGGCTATTTAGCACAGCTTAGACATCTTCAGACGATACCAAAAAAAAAAAATCATTTTGGTTACCCAAACAGAACTGCTTTCAAGGGAGTAAGAGGGCTCCGGATCCGGATTCTGCTGTGATGAGGCACGTTTTGCTTAATGGTCACAATGGCCACAGAATCTCAATATTGCCCAACGGTAACATATAGATATGAGTACATACAGTCAACGTGCGATACAGAAATGATTCCTCTGACAATTAGTAGCAGTAGTAGTAGGCACTGTAGAACTGCTGCATGCAAAACAGGCTCCCTGACCCGCTCTGATAACTAGGAAGTATTAGGAAGCGAGGTTGGTTGTTTAAAAGATCTTATCAGCCTTATTCCTGCACAGAACAAATTGGGCTTCCTGCAGCCCGGAAAGCATTTCCCAACATTTCCCCACTGAGGCCTCCTACCACCTCCCCCTCGAAGGCTTCACGTTTAGGCCTGTTAAGCCCAAAGCTGAGGCTGCTGATGGAGGGGAATTATCCTGCTATCACCGCGCTGTGAGAACAGCCCACAAAAGCTGGGTCCATCTGGCGCACAGTAAATAAGGCACTCGGCACCTGCAGATAATGGGTAAAAATGAAAAGTCTCTGTTAATCCCTGAAGGGAAAAGCTGCCATGAAGCGTCAGGTTTCGGCTGAATTAGTCACTGCACAGAGGGTGAGAAAGGGGAAACATCTTTAAAATGGGGCGAGGAGAAAGGAAGACAGGTATGGGTGAGAGAGCAGTGAGCAGCTGACACTTCTGCACCATTCTGAAGGACGAAGTGTGGGTCTGTCTCCGTCTGCAGAACCCTCGGGTGATAACGCGGGAGGCTCCTTTTCCAATCCCTCCAAATGCACCCAAAGGCCGAGGCCGTTTATGGCTGGTATTTCATTTTCCAATTGAGATACACTCAGGCGGCCACTGTGTTTTGGTTGGGTGTCCAGTAGAGTAATGAATTATAAATGTGAGATTTTCTGATAGCAGTTTAATTAAAATTAGGGCAATTATCAGGGATTCTTATTTCCTTTAAAATTACCATACGTGAAGGGCTCATCCTGATATCTTTACTTACGGAAGGTCTGTTCCTGCTAAGGATTCAGCACAATACTGTTTCTGTTTAGAGACATTTCCTACTACTCCCATCATCCAGCCCTCCCCGAGACTGATGAAATGTGACGTGGGAGCATGTAAAACCTTCCTAGGACAGACTCCCGCCGTCAGCTTTTCTAGTATAACATACCACACTGTTGTGCTCCCTGTATACTATGGTATTTGTCACATGTATTGCCATATACTTTTGCTAAGTAATACTCCTGTGACATCACAGTATTATTTCTATAAGCTTTTCTGCTTGAGGGCAACAAAACCTTCCCCCCCCCCCCAAGTGTAATTATTAGCTTAATGAACTTTATGACTTGTTACACTGTTGACAGGCTTTTTCCTGAAGTATTTTTAATCTCTTACAGAATGTGTTCTGGCCGAACTCTGGTTTTTGTCATCTTCACTATGTCACAGCCATTTTAAAACACTCTTTGTAGTTGTTATCTCCTTTTCAATGTATTTTTCTGAAATTGGCTTAGCTTGCAAACATTACCTTCTTAGCATTATTTTCGGGGGGAACTTTTGAATTGTCTGATGTGTACAAAGCTTGGGCTCAGTCCCTTGGAGGACACGGTGCTCAACTGTAGCACCTAAGCTGTCCGGCATGCACTGCAGCCAGAGCCCCACATAAATCATCTTAAAATGCATGAGATTTAAGGAAGATTTAAAAAATTTCCTCTGCTCTCAATTAGAGGATTAATTTGAACTTAATCTCCTTTATCCCAAATTAGTGATCATTATCATATGGTCAGTCATAAAGTCCTTCCCAGCTTCTTGCTCGCTGAAATTCCCAGTGCATTGCACCACACCAACCCATGGAGTCTCCCCTGGACACATTCAGTGCCTGATGTCGGTGTTGCGGAAACTAATCTTTGCAATTTGATGCCGACATCACAACTCTGCCGAACCCACAGCTACTGCAAGGGTATTCCGGTCTATTGCAATCTGTCATTCCTAGACAGCTGAAGTACTTGGCTCTACTCGTTTCATTATTTCTTTAAAACCACAAAATGGTTTAGAATTAAAATAAGCCTAGTTTCACCTCTTAAGGTAAAGGCCTTGCAATTTTAGAGGTAAATTTACAAAGAGGTAAAAAGATGCATTATTTATTTCTGATTCTCGACTAAAGACCATGCCCATTTAGGTTTCCTTTCAAATGCGTAATTTGAAAACTTAGTTTTCACAATTCAAGAAGAACATACTATCAGAAAAAAACATCTTAGGTCACAAATTCCTAACCTGTTTTCCATTTCATTTGGTGTAAAATTTTCACCCCCAGTTTTGACCAGTGCTGCCTTTTTACGCAGAGGCAGCAGTGAGACGGTGGCTTTCAGGACTTTCCCACTTCTGTGGTGCCCGTTATCCTACCTGGCTCAGCCTTGCAAGACATTAAGAGGCACTCGTTAATGCTACTTCATTGGCGTCTTATCAACAGTATCTCAACAGGATGCATGTAAATCCGAAGAAGGCAGATTTTGCACGGGTTGCTCGCACTGCATAGCACTCACTTGACTCGATACCATCATTTCTACTTGGGATTGCAGAACTAATTACCAAAAGATACGAGTACAGCTTTTCTTTATTACTATCCATCTTCTGTCCCAGCTACGTGCATATGAGGCACATATGTCTGCAAAACTGGTTAAGCGTGTCAAAACAACTGGTTTTGACACCACAATTCGGTGCTTTGAAAATGTTCAAGAATCTCTCAAGCAAAAAAACTGTTAAATGAGGAATAAATATCCACAGTGCTTCAATCTACAGAGTTTTCTGCATGGTCTTCAGTAGTGCAGAACAAGAGAAAATGATAAATAAGCCTGACGTGAAGTCTCTTCTCAACTGAGAGGAGTTAGCTTTTAGCTGCTGTTATTTTCTGAAAGGTAAACATAATTAACGATCCATACATGCACTTTCTGGTGTAATCAGCAGCAGGGAAGGGATTAAATACACAGGACAGTAGAAGTGGGGAACTGAAGCTATACGCTAAGGCCTACCAACTTATTTTCTTTGTATTTCAGTGATTTAAAGACTAACTCTAAACAAAAATACTATCATGTATAAATAATTATTACAAGCAATTACTGTGTCACAGGATTGTTTTCTAGATCATATTTTGCTGCAACATGTGAGTTAAATGAAAGCAATTAATAAGTACAGTGTCATAATTAACTCAGTCTGAGCCAAATGCTCCCAGTGTATGTGTGTAAATATGGAATGATTATGGTATAGATCAAAGAAGCTGTGTAAAATTCCAAGCAGTCTTGTAAGTGATTTTGGTTCTTCTGATTTAGCAGAGAAAAAAAATAATTTACCTTTATTTCATGTTATTTTAAGACCACGATCTCGATCAAGGGACAGTGGTGATGAAAATGAACCAATTCAGGAAAGATTCTTCCGGCCTCATTTTCTGCAGGCTCCTGGAGACCTGACTGTTCAAGAAGGAAAACTGTGCAGAATGGACTGCAAGGCAAGTACCCCGCTAAAGGGTAGCGGCGACCTTTCCGTAACATTCGCTAACTCAAAAACCAACTTAGTTTCTTTTTAAAGCTATTTGACCTATTCGCAGGTTCAACGACTGTCAATAGGTTAATTAATCTCACTGCTTATGAGGAAGTGGACAATAAAAGTTTGCCTCCCCTCCAATGAAAAGTGCTTTGGGCAAATCTTACAGCTCACACTAAACTGATTTTTAGAACCCAGCTACACCCAGGTGTGGAGGGAAGCAGCACACGCTCTAAAGACAGTGTGCTTCTCTGTTTTAAGCCCTTTCACTACTTGAGTTTCGATCCCTTATTAAAGTTTCAAACGATATAGTCTTGATTTATGACTCTGCCTAACAGAATTAATTAAGGCTTGGATGACTTCTGTTTACTTTATGCTGATATACTTGGGAGAAGCTATTTGTTTTCAAGCAGTACCCACAGCAAACAGCACAGCTTTCAAAGTACAAGACTTGTTGTTCACACAGCCCAAGCATTAACTAGTGCAGGCGGTGCTGTCACTGGGTTACACCTAAGTGGAATGGAACTTAAAAGTTCAATAATTAGTCAGCTAACAGCTTTTGTCTGCGAGTTTTCCACAAGACGTTAATCTAGAAAGGAGTGTCTTCAGTACAATAAAAAAGACAAAAGTTGTCACCCTGCCTTTTGTTTTGCCATGTATTGTTATTTAGCTTCTAGCATATCTAAACACTGATCTTTTTTCAGTCACGCCTATAAGACATCATGGAATTCAGGGAGTTGGCCAGAAAGTAAGTAAATGAGTCAATGTGTAATTCAGGACAGAATTAGATCTTTAAATCTTGTAGTACACCTGCAGTTGCAAACAAAACCAAACTTCTCTGAAGTAACGAGTCAGGACTCCTCCAGCGTTTCGTACGGCTAAGACCATTTCCCATTATTCTGTTTACACTAAAGGTTAGTGGATTACCGACTCCGGATTTAAGCTGGCAACTTAATGGAAGACCAATTCGGCCCGACAGCTCTCACAAAATGTTGGTGCGTGAGAATGGTGTGCACTCCCTGATCATAGAACCAGTCACAGCCAGAGATGCTGGAATCTACACGTGCATTGCCAGCAATCGAGCTGGTGAAAATACATTCAGCCTGGAGCTCATTGTTGCAGGTAACATCTTCACGCAAAGCTTCCACACTGAGCACTGTAGGGACAACACGAGAAGGGAAAATGTAAGTGCCATCAAATGAGATGGTTGAGGGGTGGGGGGTAAGAAAAGGAAACCTGGCAGTAACAGAACTACAGTAGAGTCACAGGTGGCACATTAATGTTCCGTTGTGGCCCAAGTTGACTGGCAAGTAACCTCTGCGTGCACAGTTAAGAAAAGAGGGCTGTCGCCACAGTCGAGGCCGCAAACCAGTCTATTTACTTGGATGGCGTTTGTAATGGCAATCCGTGCAGACCCCGGTCTGCCAGTGGGTAGCTGGTATGACATGATTTGTGTGTTTCAAAGCAGATTAGATTAATGCCATTCCAGCCTTCTGGTAGAGCAGTTCCTTCTACAATTAAAAGCCCATCCTTTTATGGAGTATGAAGGAGCACTGTTTAACACGCATTGTGCAGCCAGTTTATTGAGTCTTCATGCTCCGCATTTCAATTCTTTCGGGGAGGCGAGGGAAACCACTTGTCTCTATTAGCGCTTACTTTTTCCCTATTAAAATACTGATGTAACTGTTTTCTTCAGATGAGCCAGGATTGGAGTTTGTGATCAATGAAGACAACACTGAAGTCTCCTGCCACTTAAATTATTATCGGTTTTTAGCACATTGCTGAAAGAAAGGCTATGTTTTCATAGACTAGTGTCAACATGACTGCAATCTTTATTTTCACAGCTAAGGAAGTACACAAAGCACCCGTGTTTATAGAGAAGCTACAAAACACAGGTGTGACTGAGGGATTCCCAGTGCGACTGGAGTGTCGAATCTCGGGGGAGCCATCTCCTCAGATATTTTGGAAGAAGGAGAACGAGTCACTCACATACAACACTGACCGAGTGAGGTTAGACTGACTTAGCATAATCTCCCCATGTATAACTTCAGTGATGATTTATCCTGTAACAGATGAAAACCTAGAAGGACTTAAGAATGCTTTGTGTGAACTGCAGCTCATAAATATTAACTAGTTATTATAATAATTTATGCCATTTACTCAAACTTGCAGCCAGCCTGGTGGCTCAGCCAGAATTAAAATGCTGGTTCTGTTTTCCATCCTTGGACTTAAACAACTATCTTTGCACTTTTAAGCATGTGGAGCAGTAGTTTTTCTCTTCTAGAACTAAGACTTACAGAAATTTACTGGTGAAAACCGAAGCTCCTAAGTAAAGCTATCAGCTTCTCAGCAGAAACCTTGAGTCATAACTCTGTTGCATAGTTAAGCAGCTACGATTCAGGGGGTTTTGATATTCTAAGATCTATAAACCTATCTTTAATATTTGATAACTTTTTGTAGGAATGTTTAAGAGCAAACTCATGATATCTTGTGAGAAAAGGAACTCGTTACTGATACGACACTGTAATAAATTATTGCTGTCTTTCTACATAACTATTCCAGTACCTCATTCCTCAAGTTTTTTTATCCTTTCCCCAAAAAGTCTGCCTAAGTTCTGGCGTCCCTAGTACTTAACTCAGATTTCCAGATGTCTTAATCTGTAACTGTGAAAGAGAAACTACTTTATGCCTTTTTGCGTCTTAGTTTTCTATACAGGGTATGAAACTGCCAAATTGTCAAGCATACTCAAAGTTTTATTTTCTGCTTGCTAATTTCAGGGGAAGTTCCATATTAATTAGAAGTGTATTATAATTTGTAACTAGGATTGGGTCTGTTTATAATGACGTTTTAAAATAGTCTACACTGGTTTGCAATTTCATTTTCTACTTTTCTTTTGTTTAGCATGCACCAGGATAACTACGGCTACATTTGCCTGCTTATTCAGGGAGCTACAAAGGAGGACGCCGGCTGGTACACCGTTTCAGCTAAGAATGAGGCTGGGATTGTGTCTTGCACCGCCAGGTTGGATGTTTATAGTAAGTGACTTCAGTTTTCATGATCACATTAATCCCCCCAAAAGCAAGAGTTCTATAAGTTTCAGTTTATTCACAGAATGGTTTACATTGGTCTCTCTTTCTTTTGTTTGTAGTTTCTCCTCAATAGTAACGATCCACATCAAGACAACAAATGCTCTGTCAAAGTACATTCCACCATCTTTCAGATACCTAAAGCAAAACAAGCATGCATGCTTTCTGTTTTTGCTTAGTATATTAAATATAGCTAATTAACAACAGATAACGGCATGATTACCTTATTTTTGTGGATCATTATTACTATTGCTCTGCTAGCACTTCCCTAACCTTTTGTATTCTTTTGTACATTAGTCTGTAATACACCTTTGACAGCTACCACAAGTGTAGTGGATGGTTTATGGCTTTATGCTTAATTATTCAGTTTGTTCCAGAGCAGCCCCTTCCATAGTCAATGTGTTCTTAAACCAAAATCTCTTACCAGTCTTCTCTAACAAGAATTAAAGGGGGTACGGAGGTGGGAAGGGGAGAAACTGGAATGATAAATGATGGTTTCGGGGGNNNGGGGGGTGGAGTGTTTGCTAGTGGGACTTGTGAAGTAGAAACTTGGCTCAGCATTCTTCAGCACTCAAGGGGTGGCAATGGCAACCAGGTGATTTCCTTTCATATACAACAAATAACCCTCGCCCAGGCCTGCTACTGTAGTACGAGCTCCCGGAAACAAACCCCTCGCTGTAACCCTTCTCAGTGACACAAGGAAAAGAAGAAAGCAATGCCAAAAAGGCAAAGTAACAAACACAGACGCTATTGTTTTTCCTTACCACATCTGAAGGTGAAACTAGATGCTGAGGAAAAAAACAACCACCCAGAAATGAAACAAACTTACCTTTGATACAGTGTTTTTCTGCTGCTCAGAAATCAGTATTATCTCCTTTACAAAGGGCTGCTTGTGCATCTGGCACGCTTTGTTGCACAGCTCAAGATGGCTAATGTTTTTTCTTTCCTTTTTAATCTATAGCTCAGTGGCAACAACCACCTCAGACAACCAAGCCAAAGAAGGTGCGGCCCTCAGCCAGCCGATACGCTGCGCTTTGTGACCAAGGACTAGACATCAAAGCAGCTTTCCAGCCTGAAGCAAACCCAGTCCACCTGACGATGCCATCTGGCTTGGTAGAGAGCGATGATCTGTAGATCCAACTGCCACCTCCATCATTTTCTTTCAAAGCAGAAACACTGAAAGCCATTGCCTTGACCAATGATACTCCTATGTCACTTTATGCAAAGGCAAACACCTTCAAGTACAAAAGATAAACAACAAACACAATAACCATATATTCCTTATTCATTATACCAAATTAGAAGAATAGATAGATTATTAATAGAAATGTACACATTGCACAACAAATCACATTCACAGTTCCTTATACCTAAGTTGCTTCAGCTCTTACGAATAACCCTTTTCATAAAGGCCAAAATACATCAGAGAGATTTTTCGGAAGAGAACGCTGTTTATCACTATGTGCCTTCATAAGCAATAAGTAGACGCTACACAATCTTAATGGTGCAAGATGTTTCATTTGAGGCCATTAGATGACAAAGAAAATTAGAATGTATGGTTATCTATAGTTCTAAAATGGCAATGCATTCTGATAGCTACAATGAACAAGTGCAATATTGTAAGAATAAAACAGGAAAGGACA
Source organism: Ibidorhyncha struthersii (assembly GCA_013398815.1). Taxonomy (NCBI): domain Eukaryota; kingdom Metazoa; phylum Chordata; class Aves; order Charadriiformes; family Charadriidae; genus Ibidorhyncha; species Ibidorhyncha struthersii. The sequence goes on from VZSZ01001410.1 coordinate 413,795, forward strand.
AGGAAGAGAAACGTAAGCAAATGCTGTATCTCTGCAAACTGCCTTCTAGTCTACAATGAAAAAAATATCTTGCCTTAAATGCTGTTGGGATGGACAGTTCTATAAAGCAACATCATCGACACCGTAATTTTCAATTCTTTTGTATTTTTCCTTTTTGCCATCTAGGAGGAGGCTTACTTACAAACACACTGCAAAGACAGTTTAAGCATAAGTAATTTAACCTCTTCAAGATAATGAAGAAAAAGAGCTGACATAACAGTCTACTCCAGACCATAAATACGGGGGAAAAAGGAGGGGGGGGGGGACAGGGCAAGAGGTTGAACCTCTCTGTGGATTTCCTGAAGACAGTCTGTAACCTCGTAATACTCCCATTCAAGAATCTGAAATTCTTAAGGTGAGCTGTAAACTAGGGAGTGTACGTATGGGACGTTTGGCTGTTTAAAGCTTGTGGATTTTAGAAATGTATAGTAAGTGAAAAATGGGTTGAGACTGCAATATGAATTTAAATGACGAGTATACACCACAGGTGATAAGCTTGCAGATCTGAGGAAGTAGAAAACGAAGCTGGACAAAACCAACACCAACTTTGTGGCTTTTTTTTTCTTCTTAACATAGCACATGTCTCTGGTAGATTTGACTTTTTTTTCTCCTCCCGATTGCAGACAAACGACAGCTCTTTTAATGCGTAGTGTCTGTGCGCCGTAGATGAAAAGCCTGAAGGCTACTTTCAGAATGCAAGGCAAATCCACATCAAACTGGAGCCCCACCTCAGTCAGCCCTGACTAGGTAGTTTTAAATTAGAACCAAATGAATTTCAGCTGAAGGGGAGGGAGGGATGGAAGAATTACTAGGCCTGACAAGAAAAATGCGCATTTGATGGTACGAGCATACTTTGCTATGAAAGGAAAACACTGTATTCCTTATATGAAGCACATATATGGTATCTTTCATTATTTATAATAAAAGTGTTGAAATCTTTTATCTCAGTTCAGTTATTCAGAAGTCCTGTACTTAGGGTTTTTTTAAATTTTGTAATTGTGTACACCATATATTGCATTACTGCTATACATGTATTGCTTTGTAAGTACACAAAGTTTGTTTTGTTTTTTAGTGACTAATAAACTTTAGCACATAAGGTAGTACTATTCTGGTGCAGGATATGACCAGTTATGGGGATCGTTAATCTAGATTAACGTCATAGTCTGTCATCTGGGCATAATCTGATTCTATTCTAGAAAAAGTATGTCATATCATTTGCCAAATTTTTCTTGACTGTGGCATGCTAATTTACTTTTTCGTTTAGCTTCACTAGCATTATTTTGCCACCTTTTATTTGTATTTATAAAAAAAATGTATTATCATTACTTTGGATTGTTGTGCTGATATAATGTGGGTTTAACATCAATAAATATTACACAAATAGAAAGTTTTCCTTCTGGTAAAGACTATTAACTGTTGCAGTACAAGCACGCAAGTGTAAGGTTTAGAAATTTTAAATACTATGAATAAAGATGAGGGCTATAGGCAACATCTAAAAATGGCCAGAATTTATCAGAATATTCTGCTTGTGACGCAAAATCTTGTTTAAACAAAACAGAGGAACATGACCCATAAGTTCTGAGAAAATTTTGCTGAATAGAAGTACCTGAAGATGCTTATTTTTAATAGGTTAGAAAATAAGCAGGTCTATTTTGTGTGTCTGGTAAGCGCAATATGACATCACTTCCAAGTGACTCTAAGTAAAGAGCATGCTCCAAGTGCTGTTAGATTGGTATAAGAAGAGTCTTCTAACAAGGCAATATCAAAATTAGAAAAATAAAATGTTAAGATTTACTTGTAAAATCCTGAATATTAACTAGCTTCTCCTTCTTTCCTTTCTCTGCAAAGATACCAGGAAACATCCAAGATAATAATTTTTTTCTTTTAGGTTTACATTTCAAGAATTGATCACTACAAACAGAATTATCTCAGCAATTAAGTGTGTACTGACATTAATGGTGATACTGCAACTGAAGTCAATGGAGTTCTGTCTGCTTACAGTAAATTTGTCTTTGGCTTAGAGACTAAAAAGCTGAGACTGCTCTTGTGAGCGGGTTTAAGATGAGGTCATCATCACTTTTTGCCTCTGTATATATGTGCAGACACACACTTAAGTAGTAAATCACATCTCTAAGCAGCAAAGTTGTTTTTATGAAAACTCAGCTGTGCTGTTACTTAGTTACTGGGACTGTTTGGGTTTACAAATTCAGAGATAGAAGTGTGGCACAAGAAAACGACATAATTCTCAAGCCAAAAAAGCTGAAATTCTTGGAAGCATCCAAGTAACTTTCAGAAGTTTAATCTCTCTCCACAAACTCCAAAGACAGATAGTACAACTTGAAAGTGTACTTCTGTCATTTCATAAGACTAAAAAAAGAAGTCCTAACTTTGTGCGAGACTTCAGGTTTAGCTATGGGAAGACTTCAAATTATTTAGGAAGCTGCTCAGTCCAAGTGTATTCAAAGCAATCGAAGACTCAGTGCAACTACATTCAGGATGATGACAGCAACCTCTGTCAAGAGCAACAACAATGCGGTGCAAAAGTCCATGTGCAAGTTGTTTTTTGGCTGGTGGCGTACCTTAACACACAATGCCTTTATCCTGCAACTTCAGGACCAGAGCAACAATTAGTTAACACAAACATTTTTTTTCCATCACAGCCAAGTGGGGATTGGGGATCAAAACCAAACTACAGTACAATTAGAAATTCTAGTTTATAAATTGTAGTTTCTTTCTGTATTACCACTTTCAAAGACCATTTTAATTCACTTAGTTTGCATGCTAATAAATGCCTTGATTCTCCACGTATGGACAACTCCATCCTTATCTCTGCGAGCAGCCCAAACGGATTTCATATGTAAGTACTTCATGAGATCATGTTATCCATCGTGTCCTGACACTGAGGAGATCAGCTGCGCGCTCTGGCTGTGCGACCCAGCTGCCAAACCCGCGCTGTGTATGTAGTATAGATGGATTAATGCACGGACTGGAAATGCCTGCTCAGATTATGCACGTTGACAACAGACCTGATTCACTGCCTTACAATTCAGATGTACATGCAAGGGGTAGAATTTGCTGATGTTTAGCTCGTTCTCCTCAACTAGCTAAAAGAAAAAGCCCTCCCTCCCCCTGCACAGCTTTTCTGTTTGAACAGAACCCTGAGCACTAAAGACACATCAGGCAGATGAAAACACAGCTCCTGCCCCAAGAAATTTACAACCTGTTCCAGACAGCACACAGTATTCTTTAACATGTCTTAAAGTTTGCAACTGTAACGCAGAATTAAGCCACAATTTGCATCCTTTTTCAAAAGTGATTAATACATAACAGAAATAACCTCATACTGTACTGAATCGCTAATAAAAATGTCAGTGTTTGGAACATAACGCTCAACTCGCGTACAGCAAAAAAAGCCAGACTAGAAGCAAGAGTACCTGTACAGCAATGATTTCAGCAGCTATACAGAGGATGAAGACGAGCGAACTTCAGTCCACCACCACCAGGAAGGAGAAATTTTTTGCTTTATAGAACTGCAGCGCAACAGGTAAACCCTGGGGAGGGCCAAGTCTTGCAACCGCTGTCACTTTCGAGTTCTGTAGTAGCAGAAATGGTGCAGAAACAGCTGCAGAACAAGAAAGGAGAAAAAATGAGCAGCACATGGCCACTACTCAGAATGATTACATCATTTACTGCAGGAGCTCTACAAATCTCATCACACTGAATGGATTAGGGGTTTCTTTTTGCCTGAAACTGTTCTGTTTGTTAAACACACAACTAAACATACTGTCAAGCTTTTTTTGGCCAACTCTTGGCCCAGATATCACAGGATATTTCTACAAACAACAGAGGGTACAAAAATACATTGCCAAGGACAGGACCTTTCCAAGCTACTGCAAAAGGTGTTGAAAATACCTAGTAAGATAAGACTTCCCATACAACAAGCAACACACCTTTATTATGTTGCAGATTAAGAACTAGCGGATTTTGGAGATGGGTTTTACCTGCAGCGTTTGTCTGAGCAACTGCTGGAGTCACTTGCAGGGAAGGGCCTGTCTAAAAGAAAACCTGTTTTACCACACTATTCTATAATATAATGCACAATTCTGTTTCTCATTGACATATTGACTCACTTCCTCCTACAATACTTCAGAATCAGATTCACTGAATGTTTTTGTAATATACTGTTAATCTACAATAAGTTTTACCTGTCTTAAGTTCTGTATTAACTTCAGCCATACAGTCTCTGATCATTTACTAATTCATGTTTAATAACGTATAATAAATGAAAACCTAAAATCAAATGTAACTCTTCTATCAGCACAACTGTTAGTAAATCCAAAGATCCTGAACTGTATGCAAATAATGGCATTTCGGGTACGGAATAGCAGCAGCTTTAAAGAATTTCAGTATGTAAAGTTCCAGAGCCACTTTCCACTAGGAAAAAAAGTGTAATTACATAGCATAGATTTCAAAAACTAAAATAGGCTGTGTTAGTTGTTTCCCTCAAAGTCCTGTATACAAAAAGCGCAACACAGTTAAAAATCTTAATAGAAGAAGAAATGTTTTAATTATTTTTAAGCTTTTTCAGAGCAGCAAATCGATTAAACAACCAACTCCATAAAAGCAGAACAAAGTTTTCATTTGTGATTATTAGTGTTTTCTTGCAACATCTAAAAATGCTTATAAGAAAAGGTACAGCTACCACTAGTAACTGTCATTCTAAAAAAAAATAATTTCAGGTCTGCCTATACATACTAAGAGTGGAGACAGTTTCCAATCACTATTTTCAAGGACTAAGATATCAGTGACCTGTCTTTGACCAGGGCAAGTCACATCCAAGCCGAAGGTGAAGCAAAAAAGAACACAGCAACTTAAGTGGGGAAGAAAAATGTTGACGACCAGTGCAACTCCACTGCCCTCGCTTCACAGTTCAGATTTCTCCTGGCAGAAGTCAAGTGAAAATTCAGGCCTGAACTCCCAGTAAGCGTGGTTGAGCTCAGTGTGGAAGTCAGAGGAAGCTGACATTGCAGAGCACTCATCAGCGGTCAGTACAGCAGAAATAAAGCTCCTGTTTACAAAGAATAATACAGTAAGGGCAGCTCAAATGAGTTGTCCTTTTTAGAGGCAAAACTAAGTTTATTACTTTAGCGAGGCAAGTAGCTCTTCATGGACAGCTTCAGCTGAATACGTCAGAATAAACCATTTCTTATGAACAAAACTCACCTCACATATTAATAATCATCTAGTATATTTGGTTCTCCCCCAAATGGAAAGACATCACCTTAATCAATGACAGATACAGGCACATGATAAGCATTACTGGAAGCTAGATAATACAGCATTAGGAAGAAAGGCATCATGGGGCTAATAGAAACAAAGATTTTACAGAAAACTTAGTAAACAGCTTTGCAAAACCGTGTAGGAAATTAACCTTGCTAATCTAATATTTACAGATCAAGTGAATACAGCTTCAGTACAGAGCAGAAAGGTTAGCATGATCTTTGCTCTGGTGCCCTCAAAATTATGGTGAACTATAAAACTACAGGTGCTCTCCATTCTATATGCCTTCCAACAAAAGAACTACAAGAACCTGCAGGGAATGGATGCAGTTCCAGTCTACTGCTGGCAGAGCCGTCTCGCCATCAAAAAATCATATATGCACACTAAATGGCCTCTATACAAAACTCATGCAATGACTACATCATCGTTTCTTTTCTCTAGGGTTGCAGGAAGCTTTCAGTACAAATCTACCAACTACCTGAAAAAAACAGGATCAAAAGTCAGACTGACAGCAGGAGGAAGTAAAACACTGTAACACAGAGCTTTTAACAGGTCTGCAATATATAGGTGGAGATCTACTTACGATGCAGGCTCTAACATATAGGTACAACACGTACTTTTAGTGCATTTAGCATTAGAAGTACAGAGCTGGGACATCTCCAGGTAAGAATTCACAAAACATCACAATGCATCACTAACGTGCCTCAGCAATACCATAGAGTCAGCTTGCAGCTATCCCTAAACAAATTGTTCAAAATAAAGCAGCATTTTCAAACCCGCCAATGTGCTACATGTGCAAGGACACCTCAACAGTGTCAGCCAGCAGCCTGGGAAAGGGTAACATCCACGCGCCTCCATTTGCTCAGACGGTGTCAGCTCAGCAGCATCCGACCAGACACTCCCACTGACATTATCCTAATGTGCGTGTAACGATATTAAGGAAGATTTGGTGGGTTTTACTCGTATGTTGTCTCAACACGTTTGACATCATCATACCCAACCTGGCAATTTGTTACCAGATCTCCAAGTAGCCAAAGCAATTTTAGTTTTAACAATTATGACAGAAAGATTCATTTTTATTTCAGAATATGAGACTATAACGGTGAAATACATGAAGGTAAAAAAGGAGAAAAGAATAGCAGAATTGGATCTGATGTTATTTAAAAAAAAGAGTGAAAAAACCACAATTGTGGGGTTTAATGTTGTCGTTTGTTCTGTGAAATGAACAAAAAATATCCCAAATCTTAACAGATACAAGCTGTTAATACGAAAAATAAAACCATAAAATACTAGAACAGTTGTGGTCATAGTCATGGTGATCTAAAGATATCTGGCAAGGTACAGGTAATATTTGTTACTAACTCAGTACACATATCTACTGCAAAATGGAGCCTTCAGCACTTAAATTGAACATAGTGTGGGCATGAAAATAAAACATAATCTGGGGCTTCAGCAGAGTTCTTAAAGAGCCAATGCTCTTTAAAGACTTTCCACCACTACATTTGCCCTGTCTTTTCAAACACTGACCTACTACCTGAACTATGTAGATGTACATGGTCTTGGAAAGCTCAGTTTTCATTAGCTTTACTTAAATGAACTACAGTATGCTAAAAAAAAAAAAAAAAAGCATTGCAAAAGGCAATGTACGTTTCAGTGTCATGCAATACAACCTCTCACACTATGCAACACATCAAAGGAAGAAAATTTGCCTAACAGCAATAGATAATCATTACAATGTATGGTTTAACTGTAGATAATAATGTAATAAAGAGATTTTGAAGGCTGGGATTTAGATATACACTTTCTATCCAAATTTCACTGAACTCAATATTGAAATCCTTTCCATCTTTAAAAAGCACGCCTTATGTCCCCAAATAGCTCAGGATATAGGGATTTGGACTGGTAACAGCAACGCCAGCTATCAACTTTGTATCTACACCGGCAACTCCGCTTCCCTAAAACTACACAGATACTAACCAAGTACTGCCAATATAATAATATGCCTTAGGAAAGACTGCCCTCAGGAGGCCGAAATGAAATCTCTTCATGGGATATCACACTCTAACTCAGCACACTTTATACACATCTGTTACCATTAAAGAAAGTCTGCAAAAGAAAGTCTGTTCCTTGTGACATCTCCTACATACACCTGCAATGTTAAAAAAAAAACTCACTGACATTTTGTGTGTCCTGCTAGAAACTTCTACTGATGATAATCAGTTGCAATATATGCCTCAAAAGTAGGAAAAGACTTAACATTGTGAATTCACCACAGCAAGTTCTAAGTTACAAACACATTTCTTAAGAGATAAGCAGGAGAAGTAAGGCTCCAATGGTACTTAACAAAACATTATAGAAGAATTTTAAGCAATATAGCACGTGAAGAGACATCAGACGAGTAAGAGCACATGCTCTCACTTCCATTAGGAATGGAACCACAGAAACTTTGTATGTCTAATAAGAAACTAGACTGAAGTTTTCAAAATTCAGTTGAGAAATCGTAAGTAAGCCAAGCACACAGTCCTACTCAAGAACACCCACGTGCAAAAAAACCCCAAACATATATATATATATAGCTCAGCATAAATGCTAGCAGCACAAAACACAAAACCCGAATGTCTGTTTTTAACCAAGGACAGTGACATAACAAGCATACCAGAAATATGATGGAAGCAAGACAAATAAGCAAGATATTGATACAAAACTTATAGGAAAGTCATCAAACTACATATCAATATATTAACTCATCAAATCAAATGTGGATTGAATTTCCAGGCCTAATATGGTAAACTCTGCTGTTAGACAATTAAGATGATGCAGTAGCTATGACATCCAAGGACTATAAGGCCAGCAATGTAACTGTAATGAAAGAAGACAATTATCGGCAGGTTGGATAAATGTCCCACTGAAGAAGCCAAGATCACTTTTTAACATATTTTTCATGTAGCCGGTCAGGGCCACTCAACTCTGGCTGCGGCCTCCAGGACACAACCTGAGTCAAAATGCTATTTTCAAAGACTGGCTTTGTGATGGTAACTTTTATTTCTGTGAAAATATTGACCAAGTTTATTAATAAAGACAACAGCCCACTACTGCAGAGTTCCAGAAACAAGGAGGAGAAAATAAGGAAATATGCTAAAATGAAACCCAAGAAGCAAATCAAAAAAATTAAAATGCAATGCTTGACAACTACACTAAGATTGTATGCACTGAACTTCAGTATGACGACTTTTAATATATACGCCAAATCAAACCTTTTTTGAGGGGAGGGAGAAGCTGGCATGGATTAAAAGCTCCTAGAACTGAAAAGTCAACCTTTGTAAAACCAGCAGTCTAGCTTTAGCAGCCAAGTTGAATCTGTCACTGAATGTAAAATTTAGACAGATCAGAGAGTAGATGAACAATTTACAAAAGTGCATACAAACTGAACACCGCCTTAGGAACAGGTGCCATGCCTGAGTAAGACAAGCAGATGATCAAAATAAGAAGCAAACTGCTCAGGGAAGGCAAGGCCACAGAGAAAAAAAAAAAAACCAAACTCCGAACAAAACCCTAAACCAGTTTTTGGTGCCATGCACGAACTTGAGTAGAACCTCTCCAGGCAACTCATGGAAGGTTTTACCCCTCAGAGCAAACCATCAGAAGAGGTTACAGAGGAAAGAGTGACAAATGGCTGGGGCTGGGGGCTATGACTCCCTAATTCTAAAGGAAACAAGTAACTGCAGTGTGAAACTTCTGGGTTAAAACTACCTCATTATCAAATGACTGTAAACTGGCAAAAGCGACAGCAAGCTTTTGGGAGTTTTCTGGGTGGAAGGATCACTTGTTTTTTAAGAGGAGATTCCAGAGGGACCCAGGGAACTACAGACTAATTATACTTTTCTGTACATAGCAAATTGCCAGAAATTGTTCTAAAGCTATGAAAACAACTGGATAAACATACTGAGGGAAGTCAGAGTTGCTTTTGCAAACTAAAGTCGTATTTGATAAACATTTTTAGAGTTCTAAAGAGTAAAAAGAGATGAGAGTAAGGAGATTTAATACAGCACGCTTGAAATTCTAAAAGGCATCTGACACATTCCCTTGCCAAAAACCATTAAAGGTGCTGTGCTGCCAAGAGAAGTTGTCATATCAGTAAATTGTTTAAAGATAGAAGAGAAAGGTTATGACTCAGCAGTCATTCTTTCCTAAGGACATGGATGGCCAACAGAACACCACAGGCACCTATGCTGGGCCTATCAAAGTCCAACCGATTCCTAAGGGTTCCGAGACAGCAATTTCTGAAACCCACAGTATATTCCAGTAACACTAAGCTACTCTAAGTAACAAAGGGATAAAGGAATTAAACAAAAAAATTGCAGAACAATTTCACTGAGGAAACAGGTGTTAAAACCAGCAGACTAAATTCATTGTAGTTAAATGAGAACAATTCACACTGAGAACAGTTCACATACAAAAAAATACCCAGTCCTAAATACATATATAAGGAAATGGGCTCCAAGTTGACCATTAATTGTTTATGATTGAGTTATTGTTCTTATATAGCTTCTGAAAACATAAGTGTAAAGGTTAGGAAAAGGCAAAACTATTATGCATTATTTTTAGAAGCGATATAAAACAAAACATCCTAAATTTTTTTTAGATAAATCCACAGCGTATCCCATGAGCAGTTCCACCTGCTCCTCCCTCCTGGAGAAACTGGAAAAGTAAAGGACAACAAAGATGATGTAAGGTACAGAAGAGCTTTCCAGCAACACGTAACTAAAAGAAATATGAGTCTTCAGTTTGAAACAAACAACTGAGGCAGCCAGGATACAACAGAGGTCTACAAATTCAAGAGAGAGCACAAGAGGGTTGTTAGAATGTCTCATCAAATGCGCAGGCCTCAACCAAAGCTATGAAATGGCAGATTCAAACGTATCAAATTGCTGGACGTAAGAAAGTCTTCTAAGGAGACATCACCACACACTTGATCTGTTACCTACCCTACGCATTCACTACTTCCACTGTCTGAGACATCACACGAGGCCAGACAGAACCCTAGTCTGACAAACTGATATTACTTCTTAGAGTGGATGCACACAGTAAATGCTGAAATGAATTATGTTTTTTAACTAGTTTTCAGTTCTAATTTACCAGTTTGAAGAAAAGGGAAAAAAAAGGTCTTTTAAAAATACGACTTTAAGGCTACCAACACTTCAGTCTAATCGTATAGCAACAGCAGTATAATAAAAACATAGTATTTATTGCAACATTACAAAAAAAATACTTAGCAGCATACCGAGCTTCTTCTGAGGGTGTTTTTCCAGGTTTTAATCACAAATATAAACTACAAATGCCATTGCTAATAACTTATTTAACAGTTCCCTTACCCAACAAAACAAGGGATAATAATAATTAGGGTCAGAACTCACTAAGAGGAAATTATTTTTAGTCTCTTCCTTTTGGCTTCTGGTCAAGATATGTCACACAGGCCTTGCCTGTAAAATACTAAGGACAGGTATGGGCAGCAGCCAAGTTAATGACACATTACTACTCGACTAGTAAAAACGGGAGTACCAGCTGTCCTTCCTCACCTTCAGCGCCCTCAGAAAAAAATCATCTATTCTCTGGCCAGTTCCTCCGATCAAAGAGAAACATAATGAGCAATTATATTTTTGGTGCAGACACATATGACACATAACTTTTCACAGCAAATACCACCTCTCTACAAAGAGATAACAGTAAGATAAGGGCTCCTGAAAGGACTACCTTTAGTGGTATTCATATTCCACAGTGAGTAACACAACCAACTGCAAAAACCCCTGAATATATAACCATTCCTTGTATTATTTCTCAGTACATACCTGTAAGAAGCTTGAACACGCACTGCTTTCTGGAACAAAGACAAAATTTCTCAGCTGCACAAATCTCAGACTTTAAAGACTCAAAGTTATCACCAGTGAGATCTCTTCTTTCTGTACTTCAGTTTGTGCCAAGACGGGAAGTAATTTCAAAAGCTGAATCAACATCTGGATCATGATGCAATGAACACTGGAGCTAAGAAGTGAAGGTCCTAAACCACACTGATAATTTTCTTCAGAGATGATAAAAACATCAATTACCAAAAATTACTTGATCTCAATAGAAAAGCCTGCGGTCAAATTTCAGTAATTTTTCAGCGAGAGAGGAACCCTGAGGATCATTTACAGCTGAATAATTACTCTGCTTCAAAAGCTCCTTTGAATAAAATAAATGGCTATTTTATTGACTATACATACATATTAAAGAGCATCAACATAACAGCTGAACTGAGCGTTCAAGAAGATATAGAGCAAAACACCTTGACTTCACACTCTGGAAGTGATACGTGTTTTCTAAACATCTAGTGAGTCAGTGAAAAGTCTTTTATGCAGCAAGGTCTGCAACTGTACTGTTCACCAGTGTACGTGCAGCTCCAACTCAGAATATTACAGAATTAGCAACTCCAATGACCAATCAACAGTCCTTCAATGTATAAATGCGTTACTGGATCAAATGAGCGCTGTACATACATTCAAACATACATACATTCAGGTTTTGTCTTTATAAAAAACACATTGCATGTCAGTAAATCCCCTAAAGCCAATTCAGGTATGTTGAAGATCTAGAAGCTCCTGGCTTTGTAGTGTGAGCTACAAACAAACAAAAACCAAAGAAAACTCCTTGGCACTTTGTAGGGACTAACTGATAAGAATAAAAAAATTATGCAGTTCCCAATCTTCGCCCTACATGAAAAACTTCATGCAATCATACCCGCCAACCAATAAACATGCCTCTGCACTTTATTAACCTTTGTGTAACATAATTCGAATAAAATCTCCACTCTATCCCAAACTGGAAAACATGACTTTATAAAAATACAGTGCTTTAAAAATGTATCAGTGAGTTATTTAAAACTATTACCATACCCAAACCAGATTTTTTTCAAATTGTTACATACACAGACTTCATAATACCAGATGGACTCTTTTGAGTAGCTAAACGCACACACTGGACTTGACTGCTGCTGAATTTGTCCTCTGACTAAATACTATCAAGTCAATTACATCAATCTTCAACTAACCTCCAAACCTCCCCCCTCCCATTTAATATAATATATTTATATATTACCATCATGACATTTAAGTAGGTACTTATTCAAGGCAGTATTTAAGTCAGAAGCTGCAAGCCTCCATCTACAATTAGAGTACTCCCTGTAACATAAGGGGACTCCAGAAGAAAGACAACAGCTTGGGCAACTTCATGAGGCTCTCCAAATCTTCCAAGGAGAATTGCTTTCTTCAGCTGATCTTCTTCCAAATGAGCAGTCATCTCCGTGTGAATAAAGCCTAAGAGAGGAGAGATATTTGAAGAATTACCCAACCTTCAACTAAATTTCTCTAGAGGATTTTCTCTGGAATCCTCCAAAGCAAAATCTACTACCAGCTATGATCGTTCAACGTCTCAAAATTCAGTCCACATCATTTTATAGCCAGGACAAATTTTTTACTTAACCAATAAAACGACTTCCAGTTTTGGAAGCACTGATGCAATAATCAAAATGGAGAGATCTATAAAAGTCCATTAAGGAAAAAAAAAAAAAAGGTAACTAAAATTGGGTCCCAAAACCATATTTAGCATCACTTTTCTGAAAGACAAAATACAGTCATTTCACCAAAACATTCTCAATAAAAAAATGAGTATGAAATCTCTGTCAAGAAACCCCTACAGCTTGCAAATGTTTCCACGATACTTTAGAAATTATGACAGCATTTGCATAATTTCTATTATAGCACTCATTTGAAGGATATTTCTTGACATTTTTGAAGGACACTTCTTTACAATTTGCAGTTATCTGAGATTCAGTTTTCCCACTGCTGCACTTCTCTTCACATAAACTGCAGCTTCATAAAGAGCTGATCTTACCTGCTTTCTAGCAGATAAGCCACCAAGAAGGGAAAGTCTCAGTTTTCTTTCTACTGTACAACTCTGCCGCTTTATGATGTCTCTGGACCCTTCAGTTTGCCGCTCAACTCACTAAACAATAAAAAGTACTTTTCCTGCCTAGTTCACAAGCTGAACTGGTTCACGTAGAGGTCTGACAGGCATTAGAGCTAGCACAAGGTGAGCAGCAGAGTATACAGCTGTGAATGGAAAGAGTCAGAAAAGACAGAAGGATTTTTCCTTCAGGGTGACAGTTTGCTTGGACTAGATCATCCTGTGAAATCACAGCCTTGTCCTCAGTCCTCGCAGAACTTTTCTTTCCAGACTCTCTCCTTTTACTACAGGGATAGACAGGGATGCTTTCATGCCAGCTTCTCATGGTCTTTCATGTTTCTGTAATAACAAATAAGCATTCTCTAACAGGAGATGAGGGTAGCTGTCTGTATATAATCAGTTCTTCCATCTGCAAGGACAGCAAGTTTTGAAGGAGGAACAAAGAGAAATAAAGACATTTCTTATGTAATAATGGATAGATGAACAGGTAGACACACTCTTCCAAATTTCTCAGTGTTCCCTTAAAAAGACTGAAGGTTTTGTAAAAGAATGTATTACACTTTAAACAGAAAAAAAGGTACTAAAAACATTTACTTACAAAAGTTGAAGAAAAAAAGAACAATTTGTCTTAAGTTACTTTCAGAGTACAGCAAATATCCAGCAGTCTTGATGATCATGTATTGCAACATCAAGGATGTAGGAACTTCCCAAAAACTAACCTGGAGCAACCACGTTGACTCGAATTTGTTTTTTTGCTACTTCTTTAGCAAGGGAGCGTGAAAATCCAACTAATCCGGCTTTGGTAGCACTGTATACACTTTGACCAGAGTTGCCTTTAAGTCCTACAACACTTCCTAAAATCAAGAAACATCAAAGAGAAGAAAAGATTACATCACTAATTTGAAACCTTGTGCTTTATCATTTAAGTTTTAAACTTGGAATGGACAATGAGATTACAAGAAAAGGAATTAAAAGTATATTACTTAAATGTACTTTCTAGCCTACTGGTAGGATAAGCAAATCCCTCAATTATCTGTGATTTTTGTGGAATCCATATATCTATGTTGACCAACAGGCACCAGGAGAGTAAAATGAAGAGCCTAAATACAAATAAAATAGTAAATTGTAACAAGTAACATTTCAACATGTTACATCTGCCAATCCTTTCTAGGAAAATACTACATCGAATTCCACTGGGTTAGACAAGCAACTTACCTATGTTGACAATGGCACCTCCCTTTTGCTGAATCATGCTTTTTACAGCAGCTTTGCATGTCAACATTGTTCCCAAAAGGTTAGTGTGAATCTGGGATATCATATCTTCAGTCTTGGTTCTCAGTAACAACCCATCCCTGACAGACCAAAAAACCCAAAAGAACTCACTGAACAATCCCAATGATCACATTTACCCATAATAAAACATGACTGATGAACGGAATATTAATGGGAATTTATATGGTTCCATACATTCTAACATTCAAAACAATGACATTGCAAGGATGGCACATAGCAAGAAAAAAGTTAGTTATGCTTCTGGCAACAAAGCCTCCTTTGCAGAGAGGTATCAAAGATTGTTTTGAACCACGTCAAGGTGAAGAAGTAGAAGAAAGGGGAGTAGAGGGGGAACTCAAACTCAGAATGCAGAAGCTACAGCTATACCATCTGTTAGAATTCTACTTTCATCAGGAACAAAATACTGGTGAGCACTTAATACTGTTTTCAGATGTACTCATTAACAATTACTCTTACTAAATGCAAAGGCTATTAGCACCTTACAAGAAGATGCTGTCATCCAGAAATACACACAGTCTTGTAATGAATAACTAACCTGTTGATCCCAGCTGCATTAACCAAGTAGCTAATAGGACCTAAATTCTTCTGCATCTCCTCAAAAGTATTTTGGACTTCTTGTTCACTGGATACATCACAGCTAAGTGCCAGATGTCCTGCTGTATTGAAATAAAGGCATGTCATAATAACAGTAAAAGATGGTATACCATTCATAAACCTTCTCCAGAATTTATCAAATCAATGGCAAAAATAGATGTTGAACTAGTAACTTGAGGAACCCGTTTAATTTTCAGAGAATTAACTAAAGACAATTTTCAAGTATTGTATTGATTAGTTATGTAACAATTTCTTGATTCATGTTTTAGCCTTTTGAAATCAGAAGTTCAACATGAGCAGACTAGTCTCAGTTCTGGCTTGGTCAGGAGCCAAGGATGACTCAATTCACACCACCTCTCTGTTGTGACTTTGAACAATTCCTTTCATCTTACCTATTCTACCCACAAGATACGAATTGTAACATACTTAACTTTCCCAAAGGATATTGCAAAACCAAAATTGTACTGGTATAGCTTTTCTTTCAAATTTCTCAGCTGTTACTTTCATTTTCATCCAGTTAAACAATGAGGTTTATATAAGGCTTTACTATTTTTACAAGTTACCTAAGCACTGGACAGTGAAGAAAGTATTGCAAAGCAGCATACGTACCACCAAGATTACGTGCAGTGGTTTGGGCTACTTCCAGATTTCTAGCAATAATCGCCAGGCGGCAGCCTTTCTGTGCCAGTAATTCTGCAACAGCTTTTCCTATTCCTCGGGATCCTCCAAAAATGGCGCAAACCTTGCCCATCTTCAAAAATAATTCACAAATTTGCAAACAAACTATGAATTTCAGATCCCATATAGCAGAGAATAACCATTGTTCTTGTCAAGATCACGGCCCTTACTAATGTGTAGCATTTTGTAATATTAGATTATAGAATTAGTAATTTGTTAATTTTTTATTCACCAAAAAAGAAATACTTGAACTAAATTAGACACCGCTTCTATAAATACAAGTTAATTCTTAATGATTTCTGAACTAGTAAAAAAATTATGCATGTAATCTAGCATTTCAATTCTACTGTTATGATAATTCCTATTCAGTTGATGAAATATGCGATTTATGTATCGAAAGGCCATAATGTATTGTTCAGCTGTTTAATTCAAAGCCAACATAGTAGTTGTAATTATATTGCTCTTGCAAGCACTATTCTTGTACTGAAGTCATTTAGCCTCAAGGTCTCACTCCATCCTAAGTATCTGTGTTGGACATCCACACTGCAAACGTTACTGACCATGCTTTGATACTATTGTATTCACACTAGTTCAATACTAAGTTACACTACATAATACTATGTTTTACTACTAGCCATAGGTTTTTTTTGTTTCTGCTTTTGAAGAAAAAAAACAACTTCTTGAAATGTGAAACAACTGTGAAGTAGCTAGCTTAGATGTTTAGGAAGGAATGTAAGAAGAAAGTACTTCTGTAGAATGATCTTTTATTCTGCAACCTCTATAAACTAATCAGCTGTTTTGGGATTTTCTGAGAAGCCAGAGACAGAATCCAAGCCATAGTAATGAACCTCTTTTCCATACATTTGAATAAGTCCTTTTTGAACTCAATTAAACTTCATCTCCATAACATCCTGAGGCAATAAATTTCATTATTTGTGGAAAAGTACTTCTTTTTGTTCTTAATTTGCTTTCTGATTAGATAATACTATGCATTTCTCTTCCTAACTTCCCCTCACTGTTCACAACTTCAGAGGCTACTCTTCTGCATCTTACTCTCCTCCTATACCCTCTTTCAGGTCTATTTAGTTACTCTTATACACACAGAAGCCATTCTGTATCTCACCAAAGACTGTCCAAGCTCTTAATGCTGCCACCCTACCCTTTCCGTTACCTAAGTCTATTATACCCTTTTTAATGTGTTACAACCAGAAGAGCACAGTGTTAAGCATATAAGGACACTATCAACTCATACAATGGCGTAACAATTTTGGTCTTCTGCAACATGGCCTGGAACAGCAGCTGGTCCTTTTCTATTAACAGCAAGTAAACCCACGTGTTTAGTTTCAACCCACGTGTCTGCTTCCACTAGCAAGTTCAAATCGGCTTCCTAGGAGTATGAAGAGGATTAAATACTTGCACCTCAGGTGGTGGTCCTTTTGAAAGAACATGTACAAAAACATGTCCTGCATGAAGACAATTCCTTAGTGATAAAACCAGACACTGCTACCTCACCAGAAAGGCTAATCTTTTGAGTAGTCTTTATTAGGTAGCTAGACATCAAGAGGTCTTGAACCCCATTAACTGCAGCTCTTACTTAGCAGACTAAAGGCATAATCAATCAACCCATATTTTGATGATAGATTTTTGTTAGAATCAAAGTCTCAGTCTGCCTTCTCCATCACAACTGATCTCTTCTTTTACAGAATTAGCCACAAAGACTCTTAGAAGTTCTTGCCTACTTGTTGCAGCAATGTTGCACTAGGATCTATTCCTCCATTTCCTCCTCTATATTTTGTACTTACCAGCACTGAGCAAACCTACTCTCTTATTTCTATTTGAAACATGGAATAATATAGATTAGAAGGGACCTCTGGAAGTCATCTTGTTTAACTCTTCCACCCCTAAGCAATGTCAAGTGAACCATCTTGTACTGTTTATAAATGCTGTCAGATCTATATATGTGCTCTTTTCCAAGTAACTCTGAACCTGCCTGTCTACACAGGACCCAAAAAGCTGCCTGTGGGGAAAGAACTTCTTCAAAATGTATGGATCTACCCTTCCTGTTCTCTATGAGAAGGGAAAATCTTGGTGGTTCTATCGTTCCCAGAAAGAACAGCAAAAGTCCTTTGTGCATTAACCAGTTATTTATAGGGGGCGGATAAGGCCTACTTCCAACACAGCAGTATACAATTTGTGTTTTAGCACAAAAAAAAAGCCATACAGATTCTTTGGAGTTGGGAGAAAAAAAAACCTGCAGTAAGAGGAACAACCCCTATGGTCCCTCATCAACCAAAGGCAGGGGAAAACAAGTATCTTCTGACCAACAGGCCCCTTCAGGTCGCCACGCAGCACACACGAGCGGCTGTTCCACCTCTGACCTCTACGGCCCTCCTCTTCTTTCAGAACGAACTGTTCAACCCGTGACCGCCAGGGCTCCAGCGGCACTGCCGCTAACCACCTCACGGCGCACAGCCCCGAATCCGCTGCAGGACACCAGTCAACAAAC
>VZSZ01001410.1:432573-540758 GCA_013398815.1 Ibidorhyncha struthersii
AGCCCGGGAGGCCGCGGGGCACGCCGGGAGGGGTAGTCGCCGCGCGGCGGCGGTGCCACGGTGGCAGCGCGGCCTCCCCTCACGGCCCGAGCGTTGGCGGGCCGCGCTCCCCGCCGCCCCGGGCAGCAGGAAGGGAGTGCGCCGCAGGAGACTGAGGAAAAAAACGGCTTTTATGTGGATTTCAGTTCCCCTTCAGGTTTCCGAGGAGCTTTGCGTTTGCTTTCCGTACAGAGGCCTTTCCCCCCTCCCCCACACGATGACAGTTTAGCTCTGAACTGAACACAGGCGTCACGAGATGATGAAGTGATGTAAAACACCTGTTTACAGCAGCCCTTATTGCTGGTAAGAGCTAGGAAGGGAGGTGCTCGTCCATATGTTGCTCTCTCGGAGCCATCCCCCTGGCTCAGGGGGAGGAGGATCTGCCACTGCCGTGGCCCCTGCAAGCCGCAGAGAATGGGTCTTGCCACTTCTACTTTGATTTTACACTTTCAAGCTTTTAAAAGATGCTTTACATCTAGTTATCTTGACAACATCCGTCTGAGCCACTTGCACTACGCTTCTTCCCACTTAGCCCAAGTAATTCTTGCCAGAATTTATATGGGGCAGGAAGTATCTGCCTCTCTCTGAACTGGAGCTCTCGGTCCTGCCCTTGCTTCCCCCTCCACCTACAAAAAGGTGTTTCACATGTAGACACCTACAAGCAGATGAACAGGGATTTTGTCTCTTTCTTTTCCACCTTTCTTTGCCCTCAGATCCCTAGGATCTTGGGTGAGGCAGCACTATACCAGTAGAGTTAAACTGGAAACACTTGAAGGTAGATAAACCCCAAATACAGAAACACCTGTGAGAGTTCCTGTTTAGTAACCAACATTAGCTCCATGATATGCAATTAAACTAATATAAAAATCTGCTATGTTTTAACAGTAATGCTGTTAACATTTATGTCTGATGATATGTTGGAGGGGTTTCTGTGGACTCTTAAGTTACACCTACTGAGTACGTTTTTTTACCTGAGAAACAAGAATAAAATCAACTGCAATTGTGTACACGAGTACACTTTTGATTTTTTTTTGAGAAAAATTATTATTAAAAGGTTCCACAAAGTAACAATTGTCAAAATCACACTGGAGTTTCTATGAGCTCAGTGGCAGTGTAACTTTGTACAGTTCTTGCTTTTGACTTGAAGGCTGTTATTCAGGATTTCAGATTATAAATGCTTCCAGGGGAGCTGTACAGAGTTTAATAACATTACCTGTATTCACGTAGGATTCTTTTTCCATGGGTCATTCTTTACATATAGAAGGAAAAACAGATTTAGGCACTGCTAAACAGATGAACATCTGTAAGAAAAAATAAATCTTTAAGAAAAGCTGCTATGCAAAATTAGTTTCTTTGAGCAAGTATATTTATATTGCAAGCTGGCCCTGTTTTCAAAAGAGTAAATGAGATTTTGTGATTCGACATTTCAGAATACGCCACATTCTGAAAAGCCGGACGTCCCAGTGATGAATAAGAAAAGGCACAGAGGGCTGAGACTGTGACTCACAACAAGTCTCTGACCAAGACTTTTGGTCCTGGATCAGGATTCACAGGGGAAAATTAGGGCTTTTCCCTCACGTGATACATATAAGCAAAGTAACACAGAGGGGAAAAAAAATTGTCCTTAGTGATATGGCATGTCTTCTGAAGACATGTATACTACAGACAGAATAACCATGAGCAGCATATTGCACGAGGACAGCAGCAGGTGGATTCTATGTGAAAATTATATTAGTAATTATGATATTAACCTATTTGTGACCTGTGTCCTCATCCAGACAGCTGACCCATCCTTATGAGAAAGATAAAGAAAAGCTGATCTCTGCTGTACTGTTAGGATTTTGCTGACACAGAGTAAGGGCAAGTTCAACTGTTGTTTTTTTTTTTTAAAACTGTGTTATAGTTGACAAAGTAAAATACCCTTTTCAAAAGTTCAGACAAGATTCTGTTCAATTCTTGTTCATTAACTGAGTGGTTAAAACAAGATGTGTGTTCACTCATTGGCCAAAGTGACATTAGCTTTTTTCTTCTGGATGCTGGGTTAAATCATGCGATCGAGTTCATCTGAGCCAGTTTATTCACACTGATTTCCCGTTAAAGCAAGATGAGCTAGTGGTGTCCAAGCAAGAAATCAGTGTTGTACTGAGCAGCCTCCCTTTCTGGGGGCCAGTAACTGATACAAGAACCTGGTTTGGTAGACCTGCTCCACCCATCATGTCTAGATCTGTAACAGATAGTCCAATACTGGTCATTATTATGCCTGGCTTAGTATTAATGCGGAATTATAAACTAATAATTCTTGTAGAGCTCTCTATGTGACCATGTACACACGCATTTGGAACCTGTTGACAATATACAAAATGATGCAGATATCTTTTTGGAAGCCTAATGCATTCAGGCATTAAAAACACTCTTCCTAAGAGAGCTTTTTATTCTTTTCTTAAAATGTTTCAATCATTCTTCCGCACAACTGAGATACTGCTTTCAAGTAAGCATTTCTCTATTAACAGGGGAAAACCAAAATACCCTCTAACAGGAAAGGATATTTAATGTATCTAAAAACATAAAACACAAATCAAAGCATAACATCACCAAACAGGGGCCACTAGCCATTTCTGTAACTGAGGTCCCCTGTATCAGCTATTTCAAATTCCTCTTGGTTTTGGATTTGAGGCCAGATTTACAAATTAATTGAGTGCTAATCTTTAAACACGCTGGTACCCAAATCTGTGGTCTCTTAAATTTCTGCCAAGAGTCACACATGAAAGAGTCACACTGCTCAAAGGTCCAGCAGCATTT
This sequence comes from Ibidorhyncha struthersii, assembly GCA_013398815.1. Classification (NCBI taxonomy): domain Eukaryota; kingdom Metazoa; phylum Chordata; class Aves; order Charadriiformes; family Charadriidae; genus Ibidorhyncha; species Ibidorhyncha struthersii. The sequence goes on from VZSZ01001410.1 coordinate 435,412, forward strand.
TCATACTGTTCCCTATACTGCTTGTGAAAACATAACTACCACATTATACGTTTTTTGTGTAAGGCCTGAGACAAAGTAACTGGAGAACTGGCTGCACGTACCAGTCAGTCCCATTTTAAACAAAAGCCTGCTACCTGGAGCACTCGTCTAAAAACCTGTTTTCAAGTCTTCTATCTTACTGGAAACATGGTCACTAACTACAGTTTCTCACAATCGAACAAGAGTGTCATAACCATCAATCTGAAGCAGTTTCAGTTTATAGGAGAAAAGACAAAAAATTAACGTGAGCCCCAAAGAGATTTGACCCTACAGCCAGATGATTACTGTCCAGAGATGTAAGAGCTTGGGGATTAAGCATCTATTGAAATCAACAGTTCATTCAAGAAACTATTTTGCTTTTCAACTGGCATATTAAAAATTACCTTTCTCAGTTAAACATGATGATGAGGGTGTATTTCTGGAATACAGGAGTCATGGACTTAGAACAGAATTAAACCAGTGAAGAGTTTAAAAACAGAGGTTTCTTCCTTTCCAGGCCAAATGACAACTGGGTGGCAGGTCACACAGTCAATACACCCCCCTGCATTTTCTCCTGTAAAAAAGAAGGGCATAACCGGACTAAGTCCCTCATTCTAAGTGAGCTCTCCTCTAGACCATGGAGGAACACCATCACCAAGGCTCCTCATCAGTTTCTACTTTGCTGGGGCAGCTCAGCACTGAGGCTGCTGAATCTTTCTGTTCCCATCAAGACTAAATCACCCCTTTCATCAGACGTGCACTTGTGATTTCCACTGGGGAAAAACAGGTGTAGTTCCTAATTTTATATATATTTACAAATATAATATATAAATTATATAACAAGTTATACATAGCAATTCCCAAATTTTATAGGGCTTCAGCCTTCTAGGCAAGGGATACAAAGCCTGAGATGAACTGCTGAGGAAAAGGCCAACCACCTAGTTGTATGAAAGAAAAACACTCCCCTCTCCTCCCAGTATTTTGCAACTTGGCAAACTTTTCCCAAACACACCAGTTCAGATATTTAAATGGCCAAATTACTGTACTTTTGTTCTTAAGTGATCTTTTTTTTTATTACGCTGCAGTCTGTTTTGTTTTTCTAGACTATCTAAAATCTCTGCAATATTTGTTATTGTATTATATGAATGAATTTATCATGACAACATGAAGTGTTTTTGTACAATTTAGATGTACCCTTTCAACAAATACATGGGCAAACTTTTTCCTCTTAAGAAACTTATCCCTGGTACCCCTGTGAAAAGTCTTTCCTCGGGAAAAAAAAAAAAACCTCAACAAAAAAAACCCAAACCCAGAACAAAACAAAGCCATCAGAGGCTTTGGCAAATTACCAAATGTTTTCACATCCTCCTGGCTAAACAGGTTTCCCCACTACGACTAGTATTATTTCACACTTCAGCATGACGCCCATGTTTAAGTTAGCACAGTCACTGAACTGTTGCTGCTTCTAGTGCGAAGTCAGGGGCACTATGGAGGCAACAGAGAGAAGCTTGTATTATTGCTGCTTAATCTGTTGCTACAAATCGAACAGTTCACTTCCAGCATCTTCGAGAAACATTTGTCGCACGTTCAGCCTCTGTCCACAGCTCCGGTCTGATCACAGGCACCGGCCACTCCTACCACGTATCAGCAGACTTCGGATCAAAGAGATGGAATTTGGGATCTCAGCATCTCTCCAAATCTCTTGCTTCCCTCCATACGCCATAGAATGGTTTAGGTTGGAAGGGACCTTGAAATTCCAACTCCCCTGCTATAGGCAGGGACACCTTCCACTAGACCAGGTTGCTCAAAGCCCCATCCAGCCTGGCCTTAAACATCTCCAGGGATGGAGCTTCCACAGCTTCTCTGGGCAATCTGGTCCAGTGCCTTACCACCCTCAGAGTGAAATTTTTTTTCCTAATATCTAATCTAAATCTACCCTTTTCCCGTTTGAAGCCATTCCCCCTCATCCTATCACTACATGCCCTTGTAAAAAGTCCTTCCCCAGCTTTCCTGTAGGCACCCTTTAGGTACTGGAAGGCTGCTATAAGGTCTCCCCGAAGCCTTCTGTTCTCCAGGCTGACTCCTCAATTAAGGACTCCTCATTTAAGGACTGCACTGCCACAGAGCGTATCAGTGTTTAGCTCAGAAGTCCCAGGCCAGTGGGGACGGGGAACAAGGGGGAAATAGACAGCTCAGCCATCCAGGGAGTAAATTCACCGCTTTCTGTACAGCACCTGTTAGACAGACAGCTTTGCAAAACTGCAAAGAGCACCACACAGAGCAGTCAGCATCTCCCAGCAAGGTAATCTGGGAAACAAGCAAAACTGACACCACCACAGAAGGATGTCTCACTCCCAGCAGTCTCTGCTGACCATTTTGTATAGAAAGGATATTTTTGTGTATTGCATATTTCATGAGCACTAAAAATATCTACTAGAAGTCTGGTACAATAACATCCAAGAGTTTGCAGAAGTGTTTGAATACTAATGACTGAATAACCCTCCTCCTGTTCTCTTAGAGGCAATTTATTTTAAGTTGTATTTAATAGACTCAATAAAGAAAATAAATAGTCTCAGGAACAGCACTTAAAAATAGCTAAATGCCATTTTATAAGTCCACTTGAGACCTTGCGTAATTTGCTTTTATTTCATGTATCAATGCAGTCTTAACTTCCCCATTCTGCCTTTCACAGTCTCAACCCTACTCCCATCAACTACGTATTTAACTAAGCTGCAAAGTAAGATTCATGGCCGATCATGTCAAGAATTAATATATCCTGTAAAAATCTGTTTAGCTAATACTGCAATTGCTGGTGAAAAAAGAGTGGTTTTGAGAAGTATTCATGACTAACTAGATCCTAAACATACAGAAAACTGCTCTCGGCATGAAGACTAACAGGAAAAAGTTCTAAACAGCCAAAATTTCCTTCATGTTGTGATGGAGCAAGTATCAACATTTTCCTGCCCTAATACAGCACTAATCGGAGTCTCAGGTTTTGAATCTCCACAAGTGGTATGGGCAAGTACAAATTGTTGCCCGCTGTAGTCCTGTGATGCAGTCTTCTGAAAATTTACTGCATCTACTCATATTTACGTTTACTACACTGTATGTACTGTGTCTTAAAGTTTGCTTTGTTGGGGAAAGGGAAGAAAGCGGGGAGAAGACAACAAGGAGAAGGGGGCAAAGTCAGAAAGAAGGGTGGGAATAAAAATTGAAAGATTCTACCTGATGATTTGGACTGAACTTATTAGGGTAAGAAAATTCATCTAAAGGCCTATACTGCAGGAATCGTAAAACATAGTTAATAAGCAACATGAGTTGGTCCTTCACCTCCATCCTAATGAGAAGCTCTAAGAACTTATACAAGCAAAGTCTTTGTTTTATAAACACAGTAAATAGCCCCCAGGAAATAGCAGACCTGAGACACACGGAAGTGAAATACTTCCATGATTCCTCCTAATATCTACTTTGAGATTCATAACATTTATGAAAAGGAAGAGACCAAAAGGTGGTTGAAGCAGGAAACTGAAGGCATATCCACAAGCATTAAACTGTTTTCACAGCCTCACCTACTTTAGCATATGTTCATTATGTGACCGTGAATATATTTTCAAGGTTAGCCCTAATGAGGCACAAATTTACATAGTACAGGAATACCAACTTAATGTAGCACATCTACTTACTGACAGAAAGCAGCAAGTCAAGGGACCGTGTAGTCATCCCCCCATAACTGCAAATAGCTGTGATCCTAAACATAAGGACTTATACTGGCAAAACTTCAGCTGATCATTTGCCAGCAATGAGTGTTGAACAGAGTCCACAATAAATGGCAACTGTGATAGTGACAATCACTCATCTCTCATAGACTGCTCACCTCCTTTATCTTCACCAGTATTATAGGAAATGTCAAAACCAATATTCTTTACAGCTGTTACCCATTTTGCAGCCCGAAACATGTACAGTAACACTTGGAGAGCTTTCGAGGAACTCAATTCCCAACATTCAATTTTCTCTATCAGATTGTCCTAAATAAATCTCATTTCATGTCACATCTCCTCACAGAAATATTTTGCTGTCATTTCATCCTGCTCATGTACTTAACTGAGCAGCTGAAGACATCATCTTCTTGTGACATACAGAAGCCCTTACTGCTGTATGTCCTTGCAATGTTTGAGTATTAAAGTAGTAAATCATAATAATACCCAATCAGCTGGCTTAATGAGGTAAGAAGTAGGTTATTAAAGATGAGAAGAGGTATTTTTAGATGATTGCTTACACCATTTTTTAATTTATCTATCACAGTGAATATTTGCCTTCAGAAACTACCAGAAGCGATTAACATCCTTGGAAAGAATTAACTATTGCTCGCGCGAGACTGTCAGATCAAGTAATGTTTGATTATAGAAAATGCATACCTTATTCCAACAGTTTTATTTTTTAATCATTCCTCATAGGTTTTGATTTTCAAGAGCACAGTTTGTGATGAGATTCTACTAGAAGTCAAACATTATTCTAGCTCCCCGTAAGAGGTCTGGTAACCACTCCTGCCCTGCCCAACCACACACAGTCAATAGTGTGGCTTACAGAAACCCAGGATCGCACAAGCTACCGTCTCTAAACTCCAGAAGGGGATTATGTTATGAATCCTGTACATTTATGTTATAGAAAAGACAATTAAATATTTACCGCAAAGCTGGGAAAAAAAAGAGTAATTTAGAAGATCAGTCTAGAAGGTGTGTATTTTACCACACTATGACCATATTGGCTATGAAAATGCTAAAGTGATGAACAATTATCCTGATTCAAAGCCATGTGATGCAGGTTGATACAGCTGTAGGGTGCCACAGGAGCCTGTTTTGAGTTTCTTTTTTCCAGAACAGGAAAAATTCACATATATATTTTAAGTACACTTTTTTGGCTTTATCTTCACTTGCCTAAATATTCTTTGTAAGGTTATGTATCGTTTTTATACTGAACATACAGAATATATTGTATTCTGCACATTGCAGTGGTAGATTATCCCCAGCCTGCTGTGGACAAGCTCCCCTTTCTGCCTCTCTTTATCCAGTTTCTACATATCACGGTCTTGTTTCTTGACAAAAAGAAATGCACTCTCACTCTCCCCATCCAAATCCTTTTAACAGATGCAAAACTCATATACTATTGCTTGAGCAGGGTCTTTTTTTTTTTTTAAGGGAGCTATACATTTGCAAAAAATATCAGTTCTGAAGAGCACTGAAAATTACATAGAAAAAAATAATGAATAAAATTTAGGAATTAAGTACATTTGTCCATGTTTGAATTTTTTTTTTTTTAAGAAAAGCTAGAGGTTAACTTTTCAGAGAGTGAAACTGAAGATTTTAGATTTAACGGAAACACTGAGTATTCTGAGGAGATTCAAGCTAGTATTTCCCTCCTAATTTTCAGTTTAGCTACTAAACCAGAGAAGATGCATAAGTGCAGACCAAGCATTTATCAAAGACCCTGCTATTTTCCCAAAACCAGATAGCTAGCTTCTCCTCCAAGCTGAGCCTCTGCAGCAAGAGGTTCGTTAGGTATGACTTTTTAAGCTGTACCTGCAGCTCCAACCAATCTTAACTAGAATAGTCCACTGCTTTTATGTCTTTTCTTTCTTCTATGTGGTTATTCCATTCATGTTTTTCTCTCTTCCTAGTAGACAAAAAGAAAAAAAATGCATCTCTCTTTCCATCTTACAGGAAAAAGTCATCTTTATTGTCTCCAGCCATAGCCTTTTCCATAATATTCCATAACAGTCACACAGACTGAAGATTTTTCAAGCAAAATTGCCTGAATCCGGAGTTCAGTGACTATCGCTGCATAACACCACACTGCATCATGCATTTCCACTCAGCTCATAATTATCTCAGGCAACCTATACAAGTGGGTAACATTTCTGCACAGCGTGCAGTGTTTACATAGCAGAATTCATTTCTGTTTACTTCAGCGAATCATTGTTGAATTTGAGGATGCCTTTCATAAACAATTATTCTGCTCTAATAGTAACAAGTAACACATTTGCTTTACAGACACCTCAGCGAAGCGCTCCTGTCAACATGAGTTGTCTGTCATGTGCTTTAAAATGTTTTGAAAAAAATATGGTATGCCATCTGGCTCCCAAATGCTCCTTAAATCCATTGGAATATGAGTGCTTGAGGAAGCTAACATCACATGATGCCCACCACTTAAAAAAAAGGAAAGAAAGAAAGAATGTATTTATAGAATGATACAAACAAGAAAAAGGAAGTGGTTAAATTTTGCTTATAATTTAATTTTCTACAACTAAGAACATGCCGGCCATTTTGGAGAATAAAGACAGATGACAGCTCCTATTCCCAGGAGTTTATGGTCCAAGTTTATTTTCCGAGTGGCATGAAGAAGGGAAAAAAAAACTAGGAAGGGGATGAGATGCTAAAACAATAGACTATTTAGGTTTGTCAAAGGAAGGATGTCCTTATGAACTGAGTGAGATTCAGAGGGCACGCTCCAAGTTTTTTTTAAAGACTTGCCAAGTCGGTTTTTCCCCTCCAAATGTCAGTTCTCCCATCTTTAATTGAGGCTAATGTTTGTCAGCTTGATGTATTGACACAGCCCTTGGAAAAGATCTCCTACTCTATAGTTACAGTCTTTTTCTGTGGAAGCACAGGCCTTACTGTAGAAAGAGGACTGCACCTGAAAAAAATGAATTACCAGATAAAGGCCTTAAACCCCATTTAGAAAGGTAACGTCTTTTCTTAGGAGAGCTGCTCAATTAACTTTTCATGGGAAATTTAAAAATAAATAGATTAGGGAAGGTTGGGGGAGTTTAAAAAAAGAATAGTGCTTGATTTAAAAAAACCCAACAAACGGGTTTGGCAATAACCATATTTCCTGTAATTTTTCAATTAAGATTTATTCTCTTTACTAAAAACTGCTAGATTTCAATTTTCTGGAAGAAGCAAATGCTTAACAAAAACAGAGGGAGTATTTTTGTGGTAATGTATATTTAGATTCAAAAACTGTTAAATATATGTAAATAAAAGATCTGATAAATATATGTTAAGCAATTCCACTTATGACACATTGGTCCATTGCCTGATGACAATGATGCAAGAGAAAAGAACAAGCTGCAATCCTGTAGAAGATAGCCCAGGGAATATAGAGGACAACAGCAGATAACTAAATGGGATAAGAAGGAGAAAACCAGTAAGGCCTCATCCAGTAGGCAGCAGGACACCACCTACCAAATAACGTGTGGGCTAATGGTGGGTAAATTTTCTTCATTGTAAGAACTGAGTAATGTCGTGCCAACTGACCTTATCCAGCCTCTCTGCATTTTCTCAACTCAATGCATAGCTATTTTTAGCAGCAGAACTCTGCAAAATGTTTTATAACCCATTTTGGCTGTAATGCTGCATCCAGTTGCAACATCCTTCATAGCTTTAACTAAACTAGGCTTGCTATTTTGTTAAGCATTTGAGGAAAAAAAAAAATACACTGAAAAAATAAATAAGGCACTGAACTCCACTATTTGACTGTAAATGGAAGCTTTTTGCTCTAAGACTTCTGTAGCTGCCACATTCAGAAATTATGATGGCAAAGACAAGTCCGTCAATGAAGGGGGGAGGCTGTAAACAAATACACTTGCTCTTGTGTTTTGCCATCTGGAACTTTACAACACAGCAGGAGGTTTCAAAACAAGATTCTTGTAAGTTAATAAATCTGTTATGCTGACAAGAGGGTCATTCTGTTTTTGATAAGACAGACTGCTCCCTGAGGGATGAGAAAACCCATGTATGTGGAATTAGTGTGCACTGTCTGTGCTGGCGAATTTATGCGAACGCGAGACAAGCCATTGCTGGGCTGCAGTTCTTAATAAGCCTTCCTTGGCAGGTGCAGGGCAGCGATGCAGAGACTCATTTGATGATAAAGTGGATATGCTATAAAGGCCAGGATGCAGTAGGTATTCCACTCGTCGTAACTCAAAATGCAGCACACATTTGAAGGTCTTTGCACCAGCTGAGAAATCACAACTATCACTAATATTAACCATTTCTGTGAATTTTCAGCCTAGCAAGTAAATTAGTTGTTCATTTTTTCTGTCAAAAGTAAAAAACATACAGGACAGTACGCTGCCTAATAGCATCAGCATTCCCCGTATTTCCGAATCTGGGGGAGTTACACTTGTGTGTAAATGAAAAACGCAAAACAAAGCCCAGTTCTACCATCTGACTAAAGCTCTCTCACAGCAGCATTGCTGTTTGCATCTCTCATGCCTCTAAATGTAATTGTTTCATAAGTAAGAATTTCCTGGGTTTATTTGTAACATATATATGTATTATGCAAAGCACACACAAGCTGACAGAAGAATTTCTAGATAAAACAAAGGTATCATCAGCCTGGATGACAGCTCCATCTATAGCTCTGTTTTCTATAATAAATTCAGCTCTGTTTTCTATAATGAAATCCATTTATTCTGGTACAGCATGTTTCAGTTCTTTCAGAAGGACACTCACATTAACACATAAATGGCAACTACAGCCATACAAATACTGATGGCATAGTATTCACTCACGTTATTTTCCTTTGGAGGACAAAGCACTGTAATGCTACAGGTCCTAATTTCTTTTTACAACATCATTTGAAAGGCATGTCTTTTTCGCAGACATTAACAAACACAGATTACATGTTTGCCTTAATTTTCATACCTCTATCACATCCTGTCACCATAAATCTTCTAGTTTATAGTGCGCAGCCATTCAATTCCTAGGTACAATAATTTTGTCAGATTATTGCAGCCCTTCCTGCAGCAGATATCTAGCATTGGTACCATTTTCAATCCCAGAATTAGTGCTCCCCCTCACTGATACACTTCCAGTTCTAGTTTGCCTGTAAGGCAAGGAATCAAGAGTTAGCTCCCTCTTTCCTTTCCCCAAAGCAAACGCTTTCCTTTTTAAAAAGAGCAAAGAAAGGAAGAGAGAAAAGCATATGCACTAGTGTCACACCCTCCAACCCTTTGGACATATTACCTTGAAGTAAAGAGCTTCCCACATCTGTTTTAGAAAAAGACCTCCCTCTCCCACATCCCACTTTTGAACGTTCATTGTTCAAATTGTCAGCACAGATAACATTCAACTTACTTTTCCTTCACAGCTTGGGGAAGTAGTTCTCCCAGGTACCGCAGATACTGCCTTCCTGCCACCAAAACCAAACCCACACACCTATACTACAGGTGTCTGATCCAATGCCTAGCTTACACCTAGAATTTTATTTCCTTTCCTCAAAGAGAAAGGATATGCTCTCTTAATTTCTAACTCTGCATCTATAAATTTCTCATCCTAGACTTCAGCAGTTTTCCAGCAGTACCGAGAGGAGAGAGCACGGAACTAACATTGGACATACATAAGCAGATCAAATTTTTTGTCAGCATTGCCAGGATCTCTTGGAACAAGTTTCGCTCCATGCACTGAGCTGCCCGATTACAACAACTGAAGGCCTTTGCTCTGTACTTGCTTTCAGTGGAGACATGCACTGTTCCCTGTGTGTGTTTGTTTAAAATATCCAGTCGGTGAAGTCTCTGGGATTATTTGCTTAAGCATGGTCCAAGGCATAATTTAAGTCCCTGATTCAGCAAAACTCACACGCACCTGAAACTCCCACTGAGGTCAGTATAGCTGTAGTGCACACACCAAAGGACTACACCAAATCACAGCCATGGTGACTAATGCACAATGTGGGAGGAAGGGAGAGAAAGTACTCTAGGTCAATACAGTGAACCATGACCATTAAATCTCAAACTAAAAAATAGAAAATGTTAACCAAGCTCTCCAAAGTGCTGTACTTTCCCCTCATATCTAAGTGTTACAGTACCCAAGAAATCAATTTCACATTTGAAATGTCAATTTAATTTATTTTTGCTGGATTAGAAAAGTATAAATAACTTCTATTTGTAAGTAATATTGCTTTTTTTCTTCCTAGAACCAGACTATTTTATTTCCAGGATGGTCCAGAGGGAAAAAAACCCTATGATTCAGCAAAACACCTCATCACATGTTTAATTTCTAAGATCATGTTTAAATCCATTCCTGTTCTGTAGAGTGCTTAACAACATTTTTTGTTCAGTAAGAATCCAATGCACTTAATCCTTCATGAAATGAAGGCCTAGGAGGTTAAGTGATGCTTGTGAGGAAGACAGAGAAGGAGGTGGTTGGGCATAACATCAGGCTACGTTATAATTAGCCACTAGACATGCTAGTTCTAGCTATAAAAAAGTAATTTAAAGTTATAAGCAAGACATTACATTCATGCCTTAGGGACCTCTTTTATATTTGGAATCACTACTTCAGCATCTAATATCTCTTCCAAAAGCATTTTATCACATTACTAAATATAGCATGAAGATAGCATAAGCCAGCTAGAAGCTATTGTAGATTTGTTAATAGCGCTTTTAGTTAGAAGATGGGCTTTCTATTTGGTTTTTTTTTTCCACTACCAGACACGCTGACAGCCTTAAGAAAAAACAAAAGTTGATCAGAATCTAGTATTTGCCCTTGAAAAAAATACTATTTTGTTAAAAAAAACGTCGCTTTTGACAGGACTGTAAAAGAGAAATCATGCAGACACATAGATGCAGACAGATCTTCAGACACACACAACTAGAAAGAGTTCCAGCCTCTACTAGCATTACCTGATGATGAGGTCCAAAAAGCTCAAAAGTACAGGTTTGATTTCTCCAAACTAGCTCTTGTACTCAATGGAAGATACTTCTCGTACAGGTAGATTTAGTCATTACTCAACAAAAACAGGGCTTTAGGCTAATAAAATCACAGCTGCGTGAGTACGTTCTATTACTGTCAGCTCTGAGAGTGCGATACTTCTCAGTCAAAACCAAACCTGTTTACACAGATTGGCAAAAGTACTAAGAGAGCAGATGGAAAGATTCACACATCTCATTCATCAGTAACACACTTACGCAGAGTCCACACAACAAAGGTTTGCCAACATAAATATATTACAGTGCAAAGACAGACACATCCTACTGACTGATCTTTTCCACCAGCATGACCTCTGAAGAGATGCAACTGCTCTGGGAGTAGACAGCTTTCACTGCTTGGTTTAGCTGTCTGAGGCTGTTGTGCTGCTCTGGCAGCAGATCCTGCCATCAGCCTACACTGTGCTTGCACTTACAGACACGTAACTAGTTAAGTTCTGTTGTGGTCCTCATCTGCCAGACATCCAAACACTTGGTCACATCCAGTAACAAACCTCACCAACCCCCTGTGGGAGAGGAGCATTAGCATCATTCACCAAGGGATAGCTTAGTGTCAAAAAAAAGAAAAAGCTGTGGTTGGACCAGACAATGTTTCACTGATCTCTTTAATTACAGGGCTGTTTCTCCTCCCACACATTCCCCACTGGCACGTTCACTGCTGACATGTCAATCTCTACTAAGAGAACTGCAGCAACTTTCCCAGACTCAGAAACTGGTGTTCAAGCCTGGCTGATCTCATGGCTGTGGAGAATAGTTGAGAAATGTTACCCCACAGCATTTTATATTTACTATTTAATTTTTCTGGGATCACTTAAGTGTTTGGTAGCACTACCAAATCAGGGAAACAAAATTACAAGAGCACTGTTGTGTTTTGCAGTTATGGCCAAATTTTATCTGCATTTGACACCAGTTAATGTGGATTTCCTCACCAAGGAGTATTCTAGGTAAGAAAAGGAACAAATGAGAAATATTATCTGCCATTTTCTTGAGTTCAGCTGTAGCAGACCTCTAAATTGCAATATGGTTGCAACTGGACCACTGAAAGTTGGTCCTGAACCTATCTCTGGTTCTTCAGACAGAATTCAAAGGTCATCTCATTCTTGCTCTCCTTCTATTTACTGGAAATATTCTCAACAGAAACACTCCATCTCTCTGAGAATTATGTCTAGCAGTCTGTGGCAGAAATCACCAATTCAGTATTAGGGAATATGCATTAGGTGCAAGTAATCAAGAATACTGAATGCCTACGCAGGATGAGTACCCATTTTGTTAAGAGTTTTAAAACATTATCTCTTTACATGTGTTCTTATCCTCTGTGAATAGGTTCATCTTTACAAAGCCCAGTATTATTTTATTTGGAAAAAGCTACTGACATTCATCCTTGTAAAAGCTATCAGTGTGTCTATCAGAGATCTTAAATTACTGAATGCAAAGAATTTCAGTGATATGCAGGAGAAAATAGTTAACTTGTGTACTATAAAATTAGAAGTTGGACAGAAGCATACAGTAAACCTTTGATAATGAGCAAAAAAAAAAGCAGATTTTCCTGATCTGTGTGTTATTCAAAAGACACATTGAAATTGCCTACCAGAGGAGTGGAGAAAAATTCTTTGAACTGTAAACGTTTTAGAGCCAGCATTCTTCGGCTTACTGAGAAGTTCAACCAGCTGAAATAAGAAATTTGACCTAGGGCACGTCCCTTGTTGTGGAGAACAAAGTCAATGACCACTTTAAAGTCATTCTGCTGCTGACTCATCTTCTCTCCCAGGCATCCACAGATATACCATGAGAAAATACGGCAGCAACTAACCACAAAAGATTTTGGGGCTAGCAGCTGTTAGCAAACCAAAGCCTACTCTGCAATTGTGGATCTGAAAATTTATAGGTTTGACTGAAAAGTGAACAAGTCTCCCATGCTTTACAGTGCTGCTAAACAGCATCATCTTTGATCCAGTGCCTTAGCCGTACCAGTGGGACAAAGATTTTTTTGAGAAAAGGATAACACTGCCCGAATGGTCTGTATTTTCCAAGTATGAAAATCATCCGGCTCAGTTTCTTTCTAACATATTCATTCCCCCAGGGCAGATGAGATATTTTCTTTCACTATTTAACAGTAGGGGGCATATTCAGTGTATGCCAGCAAAGTTTAATGAAATCAATGGAGTAGCACTGATTAGCAGTAACTGAGAGTCCAACCATGTGTTCTAATGCCAAAGAATCTGGGTATTTTAAAGGCTTATATCGCCTTCCTTTCTGGGAAGGGGGATGCGGGGGAGGGAATCAAAGTCCATTTGCTTTGTGGAATGGAGTTCTGCCCAAGATAGAGGGGATAACAAAACACCTGTACAGATATTTAAAAATCCTGACAATTTCTTTCTGCTTTTGTAATTAAAGTGTGTGGGTTTTCTTGCTGTGCTAGCCACATATCCACTCTCTACACTCCCGTACAAGCTGTTCCTACCCCTTTGAAATGAGAACGTAGCTAGTGCTTGGACACATCTTGTGAATTGGTTTTGATCTAAATGACTACTGGAGGCAAACATCAGAAGGCCTTTGGTTTCTGCATGCCATGTAAACAGAACCATTAATGTAGGCACTAGAGTTGGCTGCAAAGTGCAGCCGAGTGCTATTCATTTATATGTGCTAAGAGGAATTTTTACAAGCTAGTTATAATTGTGAATAATTGAAATCTGGGGCTAACGTTACTGCACTTAAGTTGTATTTACTCCACTGAGTAGGAACAGCAGAGAAGTTAAGAACTGCTTTTGCCACTTCTCTTTTCAGTGAAATAATACAGCTGACAGGAAAGAGTACAGTAGAAGGAATGGATAAATAGTAGTTTCTGACATATACTAGTATTCTATTCAGTGCAACCACTATGATTTGATAGGCATGCATGAAATGCTCAAAATGTAGCATAATGAATGGCTTTTGCACATTGCAGGTTGGATACAGTGAATTCATTTTTGTTTTGTTCCTTGTATCAGGCCAATTCTGATCGAAGTGCTCTTCAGCTGTTCAAACGGATCAGCAACGTTTCTCACCCAGAGTGAGAAATCAGTCTCTAGGAGACTTCTCTTGGGGGAGCGTTTAGATGTTCCAGCTGCTGACTGTATTTGGAAGCAGGTCTAATCCATCTGAATCTATTTGCAAATTCACGAAAACCAGTCAGCCTTTACTTTGAAAACAAGTTTTACATCACATACCTCGCAAGAACAGGAATCATCAGTTTGGCAAATGAGGAAACTGAGGCTCAAAAAGGTGAGACCTCAGGTTTTCAAGAGGAGCTGCTAACTTCAAGGCTGTCAAGAAGGTTGTCTCCTAGAAGGTAAGAGCAATTTGGATAACACCGTGGAAGAAGAATGCATTGCATCCATACCATTTCCCAAGAGAGCCCCCTAATGTTAGTGTTACTGCATAGACTACGTAGAAAGTGGACACAACCCTGTTTATTAATGCAAACCTGCAACTCCTGTTGTGTTTTTTTTTTTTTATATATAACTCAGTACTCAGTGTGATATATATATACATATTTTCTCAAAACACAACTACCATATCAAGCCTTTCAGGTAAATCGGGAATACAGACGCTTAGTTTTGGATTTCAGATGTGTTTTAACATGAGAACAACAATGCAGCTCAGGCCTACCGCAACAGCAGTTGTTCTAGACACATACAGCAAACAAATACGAGCTTACAAGACTAAGTAAAGACTGAGGGCTGCATTTTCAGCCTTGGACACCCAAGTTCCTCTTAGGTCCTTTCACAGAGCCGGACTCTGGTAACTGAGGTAAGATCACAAATAAGTTAGCTAAGAGTCGGGTCCCATATACAGGTCTTCCAAATAATTTTCTCTTTCCCATTCTTTCCCCACATTTAACGTCCATGTCCTCACCATCCACCATCACCATTCTCAGATCTTTTGTTTCTATATAGAAACATTTCAAGTATGCCAATTTATGAATGGTTAAGGCATTCAAACGAATGCACTGGTCTTGCTCAAGTCAAACTTTAGATCTGCTGTACGATTTACCATTAACCACTTATCAAAGTGCAAGGAAAGAGCACCTGAGAGTGATTTGAGAAGTATACATATTGCAGATTTGTGATAAGAATCCAAAGGTGATGGGTGCACTGGCATGTCCTACAGTAACCAGTGGCATCGCTATTTATTATGCACATATATGAAAGAGTACTTTTAGTAGAGGAGTTTTAGTAAGGCCAGACACAAGTCTTTTTAACTAGACAAGGGGATTCTTGTGTTTCATTAAAGTCAATATATACCTTTAAACACATTTGCTTAAAGCTACTGGGAAGAACAAGCCAGTTGAAACATTTTGCCAGCCCCGTGAAAAAAAGCCAGAATGCTCAGAAGCCATGTTTTTAAGCCTATGCAAAACTACCATAATTGTCATTATGGCTATAAGGCAGAGGTAATGAAGTAAGGATGAACAGGATTTCAGGCACCCTTGGCAAGCCAAATGTTAAAACACATGTTAGAATTAAGTCAATAATTACAATAGCAAAAAAAAAAAAAAAAAAAACAAAGAAATAGTCTTACTTCTACCGCACAGCCATGATCTCTGTGTGTACTTTTCTCCTATGGATGCACTCATGTCAGATCACAGTTCTGAAAAACAAATAAGGCTGTTTTTCTGGATTCTCTATTCTGCATTTCTACAAATCACGTTGCCTTCCCCCCTTAATTAAGGAAAGTTAGACTAGATGCTCCTTCTTTAGAAAGGACTTAATGCTGCATCACTCACTGCTAGCAGAATCTGGGTCCTGGTCAGTCTTAACTAACAAGGCATCTATCGCAGTAGCTGGAAGATTTACAGAGTCTAAACATTTTTGCACACACTTTTAGGATTAACTTTCTGTCGTTTTCCCAGCAGCCACACATATATAGTAGGCACATAACCGCATTCAAATCAAGAAGATCTCGAAGATCTCCTAGTTAGGCAGTTACTGTCTGACTGCTGTGCATAGCAAACTTCTTCAGGGCAAATGAGTCTCTTACCACCAGTTTTTCCCCTCGGTGAAAGTTCAGGCAGATGCTTAACCCTCAGGGCTGAGGACAATCTCTCAATATACACACAGCAGATCCACTACGCTCAACACTTCTTCCTCTAGGGAAAGCACTTCATAACTATTACGTCCCTGATACGCTGTTGACAAGACCAAACCAGTCAGTCATAATCAGACTGAGATGAAAGTTACCTACCTTTTCTGAAGTTACTTGCAGAAACAAGGAGATGGAAAAGATCAGCCAGATCCTCAGTCCTCACTACACTTGCATTACATTCATCATTCCAAACTTCTAAAATTATGGAATCTGAAGATTTTCTCTATGAGCAGAAATATCCTCCTATAAATTCTGAAATTAAGTTCTGGTAATTTTATTGTCAAATTCTTTACAAGTCATTTATGTTTAATGTTTCCATACACATTTTGATTTAGCTGTTTGCTAAGAAAATATTTATTAGGATTGAAAGTTTAACATAGTAAATCAAACACTTAACATTCACTGGACTTCAAACATAGATATAAAATACCTTACAAATTTGTTATGAATTTACACAAAGCAAATGCATAGGGTTTGTCTGTTTCTACACTGAATTAATCCCAAGCCAAAACCAAAAAATAACCCCTAAAAGATCACAAAAAAGCATGATAAAACTGCGTTTTTGTCATTGTTGCACTGCTATGTAATAAGCCCTTTTTACAAACATTTACTTAATGTTAAAAAAAAAATCAATTAAAAATGTATTCCATCTAACAGAACTATTGGATTAACAGCTGATTTTTAACTGACTTTACACCATGAAATTCTATTAATAGAGGTACCTTAGTCACTTAGTTTAAAATATGGAGAGTAGAGATAGAAAAAAAATAACCTTTAGTAGTCTTTAATATAAAATGCACTAAATTTTCCAAAATAAGAATATTATGACACACTAGTGCCAATTTATGCTGACAAAAGCTGGTATCAGCTTCTTTCTAACTAAAATTCATTTCACAAAACCTTTATATATTACATGAATATTCAAGTAAACTATTTAAAAATCTTTAAAAACACAAAAACTGAATTATACAGTGTTTCAGAGAGATGGTTAATTTGGGAATGCTGTCATGTCCAACTATATATATAGATATATTTTTTATTTTTAAGACCATCATGATACTACCTGATATTGCAAGAAATCCTTGTCATTAACATTTGATATTTCTCAATGTATACCTCAAAAAAATTAAAATTATAAAGGATTTAACACATCGCTGTGTACTTTTTCATCACCGTTTCTGTGTACTGTGCGACACTGAATCACACTACTGGCTTCCCTTTTTAAAGTGCTGAGTAACAGCCAAATTACATCAGATTAAAGTGGAGGTGACTGTGCTCAGTGTCTTGCAAATAAATCACCATTAAAATGCTATAATCAAGCAATAAAATAATAATAAAAAACCCAAGTTCAGCTGAGTAGCGTGTATGTTCACCAGTGTCAAATCTCTAACAAACCCCTGAAAGACTAACAACGCCTTTCTTGCCGGCTGCATTCTTTATATCCATCAGCTGCAAGGACATTAAATATTTTATTAATGATTCAAACACTGGATACCTCCTCTGGTTGAAGGTGAGTTGCTCACTAGTTTTGGTCAAGTGGCTTTTGGGAAACTTTCAGAGCAAAATAACCCATCAATAGGAAATTGGAATGGAAAATGCCAACCATGCACAGTTAATATTACTGCAAGAATTGAGTAACACATGCAAGACAAAGAAAAGGTCAGAACATACCAAAGTAGCAATGGTTAAGAAGTTAGTAAAGTTTTCACAGTGTTTCATACAGCCTTTTACTTTAACACAAGTGCATCACTTACCACCACTATTGCTGAGACATTTTAACACGTCTCTTGGCCATGCAGATCAGTTTGAGAAGAAAACAGCAAATTACACTTCTTAGGCATTTTTAGACATTAAGTACAACTTAAAATTTTATTTTTATATTCAGTCTTATCAAACAGATGTTTTCAAGATATAATCATTCTAAGTGTTGGGCTTTAACATTCCTTCCAATTTTGTTGGATCCTGAGCGCTAAATGCCCAAAGAACTGGCCAAACATACAAAGCTAAGCTTTGTTCAAATAGCCAAGTTATTACATAAACAGAAGGTATAGGGAATTTCTTATTGACATTCCTAAATTTCTTCCTTCCTAACCTTGAGATGATCCTAACCTTGAGATGGTTGAATTTTATTCAGTTGTTCATATACATCTTTGCCTCCTGGAAACATTACTCTATTTGGGTGATTTATGAAGAAGTAGAACTAGACTCAAGAACACCACCGACTTTTTTTTTTTTCTCTGTCCAAAGAACAAAATACACGTTTTTTTTCCCCACTTGGCAAATTCTATTTGACGCCACATCACCACCACTCAACACTAATTCATAAAACAGAGACTTACTCCACTGTCAGACACAGCAGGGGAAAAATGTCCAGAGGATAAACGGGAGGCTCTTTATCAGATATAATTGCTTGCTCATAAGGAGAGAATCCAGCTTCCCCTTAGTTATTCTTTCATAAATTAATAATTTGTTAAAATCATAGTCACAAGAATTTTAGCCATTACACAAAATTCAAGTTTAAAAAACAAGAATAAATTAGTTACAGCCTTGTAAACAATTGTTCATTTATGTAACATACTTGGGGAAAAAAGAAAGTTCCTCTATATAATAAATCAGACAGTACAAGGCACACATCACACTTAAGAATCCAAAGTGATAAAACCAGCAGATGCCTTCATCTTCTTTGTCTGCTGGTGTAATTGTGCTATAGACACTGTAAAAATATGTAGATTTTTGTTTACATTACAGTCATTTGAAAATATTTCATGACTGTGCTTTTTCTGGTAAAATATTTGTGCTATTTTACAATACAGTATGATTTGAAGCTCCTGGAATGAATCTTCTCAAATGTTCTCTACAAAGCTGCCAGGGAAAAGGCCAGTTTTTCCATTTCGTTGCAGAGTGCCTTTGAACCAGCCATCCTCACGTTTTTTGTGTACAAAAACAATGTCACCTTCCTTCAGTTCAAGTTCTGCTTCGCTCTGAGGAGGATAGGATACCACAACCCTGTACCTGTGTAATTAGAAAAAAAAAAAAAAAACACACCTTTGTTTAAGTGGAGTTTTTTTTAAACCAATACCAATCAGAAAATAACAATAGCAACTTAATGAATTTGTCAAATGTATGCATCTTTTATCAAGTTTTTTTCACCAATATTCCTGTAAAAATACATACAATGGTTAAATAATAGCATATGTAATATGCTATTATTATTATAGAATTACATAAAATAATGTAAACATGTTATTGGATATAAATTTGCAGACTCTTCTAGTCAGTCAGCGTGGTTCAACAACAATCAAAGCATTCACAGCAGTAACTGTGCATAATTTTACAACTGTATGTTTAATATGATATTATCCCAGGGAAGGCTCTTAAGGAAAGGCACAGAACAAAAAGAAGCAACTAACAAAATCTATTAATTTGCACTGTCATTTTAAATTATTTTTATCTTAGAAACTTTTCAGGATAGAAGGCATGTCATCTTATTTGGACACAGCTGCACAGTTTTTGTACTACTATATTAACTATAATAAACATTTTCAAAAGTGTTCAACTAAACAATTTTCTTAAGCACCTGATACCAAAGAAAAATACATTTTTTCAGTTTTCCACAGCAAAATCACTTTTCAAATATGAGCACATTAAAAGAGGCTACAGTCTTCTAGCTTTATTTTTAAATGTGCAGGACACCACTCAATCTCTTTTGCCACGGTTTGAGTTCACATCAACCTAAAATTTAAGTGTTACAGCTCTGTAGACAATTGTGTCAAGTCCTTGATCAAGTGTTCTGATAGATACTATAACTCAGTTTCCACTTACACAACCAATAATGTCTGCATGTTGAAATCAAGTAGAATCCATGGCTGATTGTAGAATTCAAAAGCTTCTAAAGCTGAGAGCCCTAAATGCAGATCTGATGGACAAATTCTAATTTCCAGTTAAAATCAGAACACTTGGGACTCGTGAAGATTACATATTACTTAATAGATTAAGATAATTATTATCCTAACAATCTTAAGATAATTTATTATTTTAATAGATTAAGATAAATTAACAATGTGATTAAAACAAAAACCAAGAGGATACTTCTAGTAAAGGATGGAATACCAACTATAGCTCAATACAAGTTAATTCTGTAACACTGAAATGGAGAAAGATACTATATTATAGTACTACATTTTTCTTAAGAACATAGAAACCAAAAATGAAGTCTGTCCCTATAGTCAAAAGCATTCAGAAAGAGTAGCAGCACTGCGTAAATAATTAAAGTCTCTTGGGAAATCTATGTATAGCAAATCATATTAGGACTTAATTAGTTGTCAAATGTTATTTATTAGTGACTTATAAACTATGACTTTGTTTCAGTTATGACAATCCCCAGACTTCAGAGCACTGCAATTATTAGATTCATGCTTCATAGAAGTTACCAAGCCAACTACAAGATTTATTAGTGTAAAGCTTCAGAATGTTCCTCATCCAACCTAGGCATCATGGCAGATGCCTTGAACTAACTTCTGCTGTGGGCAACTTGGGTTTTAATGCTGGCTTAGGACATAAGAAGCAAACATTTTTAAATAGACTGTAAGTTTAAGTAAGACTATAAACTATTTGAGATAAAACAATAGCCTCTACTCAGGCAGGACAAGACAGTAAAAGATAAGGACTGCAATAAAGCTATGAAGAACTTCTACTATTGTAATAAACAGATTGCTTTCAGGCTGAAAATTAACCAGCACACTACATAACACACACATAACATTAGTTTTACCCAAGAGAAAGCCTGTTAAAAAAGGGCGTCAAGAAAGAATACCTACCTTCCTTACCTTGCGTTCTGTCAAATGCTGCCCTGTAAACACTTGACTCGAAATACACTTGGTTTCAGTTTCTAATGCTGTCTGGCAGTAACCTCTGTGTTCTCCTGAACTGATAGACCAGTCTGTACTTTCCCTAGCTTCTGCTGCTGCTTCCTGAGTGTTAAAAGCAACAGCTTTGCAAAACCCCATCTTCTCTTTGTCCTCTCTAGAGGATCACCAACTTATGCAGAAATACTGTTCTCTTGAGCTTCCCATACAGTTTTGAACTCCCTCAACCCTGCAGTAATTTAGTACTTCTCGTTAACTTTTAGCTTCCCCACTACTTTGATATCCATCTTGTAATCAAATGTCTAAAACAAAGCACAGCAGTCCTGCTATCAATGAGAAGAAACCCATCAGGCTCTGCACCTTTAAATCACATCTCCTCCTTCTTTTGTTAGGACAAGCCATAAGATTTTATGCCTCATTTTACAAATTCTATTTGCTCAACTAGACAGGTGATCAGATCCAGACCCATCACACATTCACATAGCTGTCTACTCAGATCACCTTCAATCAGCTATAGAACAAAATCTATTTTTCTGTTACCTATTTCATCATCTACAACATACTGCCAAAACTACCCATTTCATGCAGAGTAAAAAGCTTAAGCTTCAGCTGAAAAGTTCATTGCCAGGCCCCTAGAGAAAAAGAATCACATTTACTAATTGTGACCTATGGTTTGGAAAAACACGTTCATTCCCACATTTTAGAACCTTCCAAAGCACTTCCTTGTTTGTCTCCCTATTCAGTATTTGCAAGTGTTTTCAAAGTCTGAAGGTCAAATTTATAGATCTTTTGTGGTTACCTAATCTATAATATTCTACATACGCCTAAGCTGCAGTATGCGTTTTCTTCTATTTTCTTTTACTGTCTTACAGTATTTTTCGTTAATTTTCAAAGAATTATCCTAATTATTTTCATCAGCTAGTGATACAATATTAATGCTATAAAAATTATACTATTACTATTAGAAAAATAAAAGTACTTCAGCTTCCCAGAAGCAGCCACTATATTTGCCATCAGTTCTTTCCTGATATTTCCAATGTGTCTGGTTGCATCCCACAGTGCTCTTGCTCTTTATATTTGTGAATTTTTTAATTTTTTTTTGAGGGTGGCAGTGGTCTATCTGCACTTTTCTCCATTCTACTTTTCATTTTTAATATTGGCATTTCTCACACTTTTCCATCCCATGAAAAAGATTATATATCGTACGTGTTTCTCCCTTTCTTCATTGCTTCTGTTTCACTAGAAACAAAATACTGATTTTATTCACAGATATATGTAGTTGATTTTTTGATGATTATCAGTGGTTTTCCTAATCACCGAGTAGACAAAAATATTTTCTTATATGCAGAAAATTTTAGCTGAGGAAAACACAGAAAGTGGGAATTCCTATTATTAAACAAGTTAAACTCATACTTACTATTCAACTTCTTGCTTTAGTTTCTTTTTCTTACACTTCGAATTTTTACTTTTCAGCTCACCTATGCCCTGCTTTTGTACAGTTCTCTCGTCTGCTGAGTAGGTGCCTTGACTCCTACAGACAATCAACGCCCATCTAGGGCAGGCTGATTTTCAGCATTTAATTACCAGCTTTAAATGCTGCCAGATGTGATAAAACCTGCTGCCCTCTAAAGCCACTGGCCTGCTCACTGGAAGCAGATGTTACACCAGTCATCTTGTGGTGGATAAAATGACTTAGGATCATTTTAATCACAGAACAAAGTTACTGCCGTCCTTCACTGTAACTGTATGAAGGATTCATATTATAGTTTAGGATATGCCGTGATGTGTATTTAGGTTCAACTTCAGGTCTTTAACACCATTGTGGTATGTTGGGAAGTTTATTATTACAGTGCTGTATATTTACTGTAAAGCTTAAGGCTATTTAATCAATGTTTCCCTCTAGAAGAGAAAGCTCATGAAGAGAGCTTGAAATATTCTTTTACTTCTTGTCATGGAAAAAACTAAACCCCTCAGATAACCAAATTACTGTGTATTCATAGCATAACATGGCTCCCTCTGGGAATTGCTTCAAACTGGAAGCAAGGCTTGGCTGAAATTTCTAACTTCTCTGTTCCTTCTGTACAAGGAACATATGAAGGACAATGGACCACAGTGAGCAAACAACCCAGTTCACTGGAGTGAATATAGGAATGGAAGTAAATTACTGGCTTGCTACAGACAAGACCTGCAACAGTAAGATGGAATGGAGTGTCATCATATTCCCTTCCTTTAGAGAAATGGCCACCAGTACTAAGTATACATCTGCAAATCCACGCCAAAGAGCTCGTTTGCTATCAAACACATCAAATGCCCATCCATGTATTCTGTATGATTGGAAAAAAGTTCACAATTTTTACTTTCAATTTTCTGTAAAACATACAGAAAAGAGGTACACTAAGACAACTTGCAATTCTGGTGAACAGACAAACAGTGGGATTAGGATAAGAAATTGCTATTGCGTCTTAAAGGGAGCAAGGACTTTGGGGAAAACTCTGTATCCAAAACAGGAACATTTTCAAGTGCCTTCCAGAGTTGAGCCAGCTACTTTGGCTCCTAACTCATGCAGAATAATCAGCAGAACCTGACTCCTAAATCCTCTACTCACCTTTGAAAATAAAACTTGAACACTAATAATTATACTGCAAAGCCAAAGTCATAACAGAAAGAGTATTGTTTCTTTTTCTGAACAGATGGTACCCCACGATTAGAACTGTGATATGTAAGAGCAGAATAATTTTAGCAATTTCTCTGTTCTTCAGCTTTTTGTTGAGCTTATCCTCATGAATATTTTCCTCCTCAGCCCCAAATTTTCACTGAAGATACTATTGCATCATCAGTATGTTTCTTACGCACCCCTTCTTACAGACTAATGAAGGTTAATTGATGCCTATAGATTACTTTGAAGATATTGAGTACAATGTAAGAAGTATTATTAAGCAACACATTTTAAGCAATTCAGCTTAAAGAAATGGAAGCATGACATGAGCACATCAGCAGGAAAAGTACTAACCCTGCCCTGAAAAGGACAAAGAGAACCCAGCTGAAATTCTACTTAAATACACTGACCAAAATTTAACAATTCTGCATGACTACGAGGGAGAATGATTTCATGGTAGCACTTCTCTGGTAGCAATTATTTAAATAAGAGTAAGGATACAGAGATATATTACTAGATCAATAAAAATATACAGCATCATTTTCTGTAAGTCGTTCTGAGAAAAAAAATCTCCATCACAGAAGTGAAAACACTACTTTTTGTGAAGATGCAAATAGCTCTACACAAATATCCACCGGTCATGCCAGAATGAATTTTATATTATTTTCACATTCAAAGCATAGAAACGTATCATTGCGCCGAACAGACTTATGATAATGTGAAAATAAATTGTTATTCTTAAAGAAAAATCTTTCAGTTTTTATTTTGCATCTGTAAGTGTAAATCTACTTTAGAAATTCAGTATAAAGTAGAAATTTCCTGCAAGGAAACTGCATAGAAAGAGTAATAACCTTTTAAAAAATATTAAAGGTATGACAGAAGTCAAATAAAACACAAACTAGACGCTTACATGCTCTCTCAGATGTAGCTTATGATCAATGGGCCTCTGGAAATACAACAGTATGCCCACACACCGAGAGTTAATAGTATCAGATCAAAGTCTACAATAGTCAGCATGAATCAGTTCAGTCCTAGAGCTGTTAACATTGGAACTCCACCATTTTTTTTTCTGTACACCACACAATCCTGTAGCTACTGCAAAAGTAATCCGATGACACTCTTCATATTGCTTGTCTACTACCAGGAATAATAAAAAGAGACAGTAGTTAGAAAACTGCCACTTCCTTCACAGTCCGTGCAATCTACTGAGGACTTGGAAATTTCAAAATAATAGGTGGACACAAAGGTAAAGTGACAGAACAGTGCTTGGCAGTTTCAGAGTCCAGACAACTATGTGTTTTTCAGACTCACTTGCCAGGACACAGAGGCTGCCCTAGAGCTTGCTCTGTGGAGTGCACAAGTAACAGGGCATTTAGGTAGTGAACGTATCTTTGCAACAGCTCAAGAAATCACTTAAGGCTACTCATAGATAAGAATCTCATTCACCATATATTTAGGTTGGCAGTTAGGTACTGCTAATAACTTTAAAGGACTAACCTGATATTCATAAATGCAGTATTATAATGTATTCATGTTTTGCAAAATAGGAGGCCTATTTTATCTACCTCAGTTCTCAAACCAGACCTGCGATCACTGTATTTGAGTGTCTATCTATTCCAAAACCTCAAAGTAACACAAAAGGCAAACAAACATAAACATGAGTATTGGTTGATAAGCATATAAAGCACTGTTAAAAAAGAAAGTTTCATTTTGCTGTAAAATCTCTGCATTTTGAAGCAGTTCTAATATAAACTGCAAGTGTCAGAGAGCGGATTTTTTTCTTGGTTTGCCTGAGTCTAGCTGTGTAGGATAATTTACCTTTCACAGACAAGAGGCCTGGATTCATTCAGGACTGGACCCAGCGATGAGCAAGGCTGCCGAGGCGGTGGTGCTATCGGAATAGAGGAATCCAAGGAACTTGTTTTCCGATGCAGCGTCTCCTGTGCCAGCCCAGAGACCTCACTGTCAGCTGTACAGGATCCGGCTTTGCTGTGACTGCCTGTTGATGGAAGCTCTGGCCCAACTGCACCTTGCAGGGCTAACTCTGCTGCTGCTTGCTCAGCCTCCAGCGTTGGTGATGCTGGAGGTGACAATCGGGGCTTGCGCTTAGTGGATGCTCCAGAAAGTAGTTTCAGCAAACCTTTCTTTTCTTTCTGTAAACCAAAAGCAGTGCCTCATTTTACAACAAAAGTCTCCCATGAAAAGCTGAACATTTCCTTCTGATAGATGCCATCATGATCAGAGAGGACTCAGTAAATTATGAGAAGATACCTGAGATTGTACAAATTTCAAAAGATAATTATGAAAATTATAAAAGAGAAAGAAAAATATTGAAATTCTAAAGAGAAAAACAGTATGTCATTTAGATCATAAACCAGCTAAGTTCTTTCACTTAGTTAGTTAAGGCTTACCTTAAAAGTCAATGGCACTGCCCCAAAAGGTTGGCTAGAAAAGGAGTGAGGAGGTTAGATTCCTAACTTCCTAATGGGAATCTACGATGTAAAAAATTTCGTTAACATGGAAGTTTCTAGGAAGGCATAAAGAGTCATTTCAAACCAAGCAGGGAGAAAAGTCTGCCCTGGAGGCTGCTGTTTAGATAAGTGTCTTTTATTTATCCTCCCTCAGTAAGGGAAGACCTTCATGATTTAACAGAAATTTGCCACAAGGGGAATGTATTGTGTTTTGCTGCTCTGCTAGAGGGGAGAATTGTAAACATTCTTCTACTTGTCCAGACAGGAATCCCTGAAGACTATTACTTACCCTGAAGAGAATTATTTAAGTAGCTTTTGTGTTTCTTGTCTTTTTTTTAAGGGGTGTGGCAGTGATCTTCTTACCAACCCTTTGACTAAGTGAATTTAGTGCTTATGAGAGGTGCCAGATTGTAAACCCTGGAGACAAGAATAAGCTATTTAACCACAGAAAGAGAAACGCATGAGCAATGTGAGATTTTTATTATAGCTTGGGATGCAGTGGAATTGGTGAACTGGGAATGAAAAATCCTCTGTCCTTCTTCCAAGCCTCCAATGACTTAAAGCTATTTCAGCAAAGAACTGCCGTCTAACAAACGGGAAAGAAAAAGAGAAACTCAAAGAAATTAACATAGTCCGAATAGTTTAAGGTTAAAGACGCTAACATATAGGTTTTCTAAAAGCCCTGCATAAGGGCACCTCAGTCTGATTTCAGTGGCTATGGCTAAAGAAATTTTTAAAAGTTCTAGGTACCTCCATTCAACAATAATCACCCAAATAATTAAAAAGTGGGTGAGATTAGTGTACAGCCTATGATTAAAACCTTCATAAACTTCATTAAGAAGTGTGTGGGTGAAAAGTAGTAAGGTGAAGTCTAAAACATTTGAGATGTAAGGAAAGTTGTCAAAAGGAGAAAAAAAAATTCTAACTACACCACAACTGTAAAACAAAACCAGTTAGAAAGTCAGAGGAATGTTTCTGCCTACAGTATAACTTAATCACATGGTTTGTTGGACAGTGAGAATGAATTTAGACACAGAGGAAAATACTTCAAATGGAAGGAAAACAGAATCACTCAGACTCTACTGATCTACATTTAGAAAATGCTTTTCTTCCTTTGTCCAATAAACATTGCTGGTAATGCATTTTTAATAACCTCTCAGAGTGTCTACTTAGTAAGGAAGGCACCCTAAAAGAATACTGATTTTCACCTAATATTAGGTTTATTTCATTAGACTGAACTTTTTATGCTCCCACAAGTTAATGGGTCTGGTTTTTTTTGTTTGGTGGGGTTTTTTTGTTTGTTGGTTGTTTGTTTTTTTTTTTTTCCTTGCATTACAGGGTTATTAGTTTACAGCTACTTACCAATAGCATTTGCTAACCATACAACTTCCTAAAGTATTTAAGAAACTGACTGCAGGTAAAGAAAAGCAAAATACTTAAAATTCCAACAGTCAATCTAATAGTTCTTCTGAACTTTACCCATTCACCTTCTGTTTCTCCTGCTTAGGGCATGAACCTGCTACCCTATTTTAACTTTTCTCCAAGGTCTGCTCTGTATTTTAACCATCCAGAATTATTCTTGTATGGCCAAGAATAACCTTGCCCGTAGCTGTAGTCACAAAAACGGGTGCCTGAGTTTTAGGCTCAGTCTTAAAAACCTTACAATGCTGCTATTCAGCAGATGTAAGAAAAAAAAAATGGATCTCTTAAAAGCTTGCATGATGAAAATGGAAGAATTCAAGGGAGTGATTTTATTCTCTACCTACCTTGCCATCCTTGTCTGCTTTATTGACAGCAGCATTTCCACCAGCTGCTAAAGCACTCTCTGGAGACGCAGGAGCTCCAGGGTGAGTGTTTACAGTTCTCCCACTAGTATCTCCCTCCAAAGATGAAGCAGCAATGTTGGGAGAATTCAAAGAAGCTGCTGCACATGCCAGTGGGATGGTTGAGCGGTTCACATTCACAGCCGTGACGTAAGCAGCAGTATTTGGAAGCTGGGGCTGGAGCTGCTGGGAGGCAGAGTGGTGGGGAATGATCACAGCTGCAGGAATAAGGCATGTTGGACTCTGTGCTTGTATGGGTGTGACTGCTGCCGTAGGTCTTTCTTGACTGTGTGCAGCAACTAGAACAAAAGAATAAAATGTGAGAGAGTTCATCTTTTCACGAGACACACAAAGTGAGGTACAGTCACTGTGTTATAGCTAATCAGTCATAAGAAGCTTCCATCCAACCTTCGTAACTTCCATTTACATTACTATAATGATATCTTACACAGAATCAAATTTAACTCATCAGAATAAAGTAGCATATGCTACCCTACTTGCACCAGTACACAACACAAGAATAACAGCACTTCAACTATTGCAGAGAAATCCAAGCTGCTAAGTAAAATGCTTCACGTACAGAGATGCAAAGTGAAGATTACATTTTAGTTTGTAAGAGCTAGCTAAATCCTGCCTGGAACTTGTTTGTTCCTTTTAATATGCTGTGTAGTTGTCAGGGCACATAAAACAAAGTAGGAAGAAACACCCCTTATAGAAGCTTCTAAAAATATAATTGGATTGTTTTCCCTAAACTATTCACAAAATCCACAACAGATTTAGTGGGTCTTTCAAACAATAAGTACAGTGGCAATTACTGCTATGAGTGGTTTCTCTGAAAACGTAAGCTATTGTCTCTTGGGATGTTTAAATATAGAAGTGGATTTATTCATACCCCTGTGAAATAAAAGGAACATCTATGCTGGAAGTTGGAGAATAGCACAGGGTTGAATATACAAACCTGAGCTGCAGCCCAGCTGCAAAACACAGCACTCTGCATGAACTAATTTATCCTTTCCGAGAAGCAACATTGCTATTACAGTTCCATGGTCAACTGTACACGCTTTTGGATCATTTCAGCAGCTTGGGTATCTCTGCACCACTGTGTGGTATAAAGTGCAGACATCTTACCCGAATAATATGAGGCAAAATGCAGCATCCCAGGGCTGCACAGCCTCTTTCCTTCAAATACTCTGAAACTTAGTATCTAAGGAGGGGTCATCCCTCTATCTTGGTGCACATACATCTCAAATGTATCAATTCACTCTGATTTTTCAGATACTAATTAAGAGTTTCAGGCTTCTTATAAGTGATAGCCTGGAATCAAGCCTCCAGCACTTGGTCTCTTTATTCTGATCTCTACAAATTCATCTGGTAATTTGGTTAGATTGCATCAACAATATATTAGACTGACAAAGTTCACAAATTTGATATAACAATCCTACGTTATTATACTCAATTACAATCGCTATGATAAGAAACACAAATTCATTCTAAAAAGAAGCCACCACTAAATGCTATATCTATTTTTTAATATGTAACTTCTTCCCCTGTAGCAGACCCTCTCAAACTCTGAGTACCATGAACATTTCCAGAAGGAAGATAAGGAGAGTGCAGCAAATTTTTTTTTTTTTTGTAAAAAGCAATTATTAATGCTGCCGTTTGTTCATGAGACAAAGTCAGTTTCCTTACCAGTAGCTGCTATTCTTCAAGATATGCCTATACTTACATGCAGCCAATGCAGTACAAGCATGGAATAGCCTTCTGGTTTTGTTTCTTACCCCTAATGGAAACCATAGGAAAAAATGCTTAAAGTCACCCCATTTTCATACAGTTCATCCTTTAATGAAATAGGCAGAATACACGTTTTCTTCCCAGTTCCTTTTAATCGAAGAATACATACCCCCTCAGCGAGGGTGATGTCAAGCAATGTCTCACTAAGATCATTTGAGGAAGGGTCCTCAAAGTCCTGAGCTAGACTGAAACTGAAGAACAGCCCCGAAAAATGCAGCATTGATCTGTGAAGCCTCATCAAGAGAGTAACATTCAGCAAATGTGCTAGGGAAAGCTCAAGATGATCACGTTTCAGATGCTGCCTATGAGGATTTCTAACATTTGAACATGAAGCAGCCATTATTGTTTCAGTTATCATGCCCTTGTAATGGACGGATCTGTACTTGAGACTGAACAGTATACCTTTACACTGCAATCCGATGTTAAGTTCCTTGTGAAGAGAGTGCAGCCCCTTTGATTTTTCCATTTTGGACCTGAAAAGTTGGTGGGAATTATGTTGTCATGTCTTCCAGCTGAATGGAACTCTAAGAGCTTATTCATTTTGACAGCAGTGCAGAGATGCAGGGACAGAAAGGCCTCTGGAGCCCACAGGAGCGTTCTCCTTTGTGCTGTCACTCGCAAGCTTCTAGGCAGCTCAGAAGGATTTAGAGTAGAAAGCTCCTATGCCTGAGAGGCAGGAAAGTACAGATGCTTTGCTTAGTTTCTCTTACCAGCTGCCAATAGCACCTGGTTATTTTTATTTAAAGGCAAAGGATAAAGTTGTTACAGAGGACTATCGCATCTGTTCCAGCCTAAGATCAGACTGGAGGAAGATGGGGCCAATTAAGGAAATGAAACATCTAAAGACATACATACATATGGTACCTCCAACAGCAAACCTGGTACTGACATCTGTACATGCACAGGGTGTTTTAGGAGACGCATGACTGCAGAGGGAGTGGGCTAATTCATGGATGTTGAGACCATAAGAAACAATCATCCTTAAGGGAGTAAGAGAGATAATACCATTTGCATCTTTTGCTTTCTCTTCTGCTCTGCCAATAAGAATCTCGTGATGAAAAAAACCTTTGTCATGACTCTCTCAGTCAAGACATCTTAGGCCCCAAATGCACGGCTGAAAGAGGGAGCCACTGGGATAGTTTGAAATGGAGTATTTTTTTTCTTTTGAGACCATAGGAGCAACTGGAACAGATTAGGCTCCAGTTGTGTGTGGTATTTTCCTAGCCTGGCAAATCCAGAGAGGAGTGCATGGATTTGGTAAACAAAAAATTTTGACACTATCAATCTTTTTAGATCTGGGTTTAAATAACAAGAAGGCATGTTTCACTATGATGTGGCCTGCCCCAGACAGTAAAGTTATACCTGTCAGAAATACAGACTTTTATGACACAGATGGTATGGATCTTGAAGCCAGTATAGTCTTAATGTTTCAGAGTCAAAGCTGAAAGAAGCTGCAGTCAAGTTTAGAGAACAAACTGGAATGCCTAAGGATCAACCCTGAGCCAGAGCCC
Organism: Ibidorhyncha struthersii; assembly: GCA_013398815.1. Classification (NCBI taxonomy): domain Eukaryota; kingdom Metazoa; phylum Chordata; class Aves; order Charadriiformes; family Charadriidae; genus Ibidorhyncha; species Ibidorhyncha struthersii. The sequence continues at coordinate 466,439 of VZSZ01001410.1, forward strand.
TGAAAATAAAGAAGAAATGAATGCTGAAGGTCTTCAAAGATGTTAGGAGAGAATTTAAAAGTGAATGCTTAATTAGAGCAATCTGTAGCTGTTATGCAGTTAACCCTCCAAAAAATAAGCCTTCTCAGACCTTCTTATCACTTTTATTACTACATGAATTGCATATGAGTGGGGAAACTCAAAGAATGACCCCATCCCAGATAACTGCTGGAATAAAAAAAAAATTCCACCTGAAGTACTTGCATATAAATTCCCAACAGTAGGAGTATGTACATACACACTTGCTTAGAGGAGAATAATAAAAGATTCAATGATTCAGAGCGATACATTGTCATTTCAGAAAGCATTCAACTCTCAAAAACTAGATAAAAAATGCCTTAAAAATCCCAGCACATATTTACATATAATCTGACTCCAGCCACTTGCCCAGACAGACCCTGCAGTCTGTCTACCACACATAAAAAGCTTTTTTTTTTTTTTTTTTACCTGTTCTAACTGCATTGCGAGCCTGGTTGACTGTCATTTGTCCTGTCACATGCATAAGGACCTTGGTTTGCGGACTAGTTTGGATATGTGCTGCAGAAACCACAGCTGTGGGTACTGTGCTGGAATTCACTGCCACACCATTCCCCTGGAGCTTCTGAGATGTTCCACTAGCAGTGGAAGGGCTGACCATAGTTACCACTCGTCCCGTTTGGCCAGCAGTAGACATGGGAACTTTTGTTTGTGATGCACTTGTTACTGTCCTGCCAAAATTAAAAGCAAAACACAACTGAAAAACGAGCTAGTTAACTAAAACCCGCAGCTCTTTTATTATCCGATTTTAGCATTAAATACAAGAACAGAATCATTTTGGACTTGAAACACGATAAAGTATTTAGAAACTTGTATAAAAATATACCTTGTAACTGGAGCCACATAATTTCCAGGAAAAACACCAATCTTGCTTGTATGCATGGAAGTTCCCTTGAACCAGCCATCTTGACAGCGTTCAAACACTAAGAACATTTCTCCCTTCCGCAGTTCCAGTTCATCATCTTTTCGAGGAGTGTAAGGGTAGATAGCAATATACCTAAAAGACAGGATAGTAGGTGCAATTGGTAAACCTGAAACAACTGAAAACATCACTTGTGTTTTCTGGCAGAGACAGTTCAGCCAGAGATGAGAAGGCATGGCAGAAAGGGTTATGTGTTAGTCAATTCATCATACTGTTAAAATATTAAAACAGACATATTAAGGGAAACAATGACCATTACGAATATCCTCCTAACTGCACTTTAATGTAATATACAATACTTCTAAGAAGATTGTCAGTTTTCTTTATTAAGTTAGTGCACTTAATTAAATAGGTGTTTATCAGCTACAGATCCCAGCATATCCCACTTATCTCTCCCTACAGCTGCTTGTAGTATCAATTACACTTTGTGACACGCCAACTCCTTTTTTTTGGGAGGGGTGGGGAACACAGAGAAGTTCTGTTAGTTGGAAGTGAAAGATGAGTGTGAGAACTACTATTCAAACTGCAAAATTGCAATTACCCTGTGCAACCGTGGTGACAAAAAATAGATACGCTACTAGAACTTGAAGTCTATGGGTACGGTAGCTAGCAGTTATTCACTTGTAAACGTTATTTCCTTTTTTTCATTCTAAGCAACATTAATCCATAATACAGTGCATCTGAAACCATAGTGAGAGTTCAGAAATATTTTGCCTTTTGTCTTTTTAAAAAGACATTACTAAAAAAAGTAAAAATAAAACTGAAGCTCCTGCCGTTGCATGCTGGAATATTCCTAGGGAAGTCTTCAAGTAAAATTGCACAATTTCCTATTATCACATTAAAAAGCGATACTGTTTTAACCACCCCAGTGTTCTATTTTCTGCCACAGTCTGAACATACAAAAACTGTTTAAACCTTTTATATAAAAATGTTTATATAATTATAGATCCAGACCTATGGGAAATAGCATTCTAATAAATCGTATTTTCTCAAAAAGAATATACTTTTCACAAGAGGTAGCCAATTAGGATAGATGGGTAGAACATCCCCTTTTTTGAAAAAGGATCCACGATTACTTGCAACGCTAGTCTTTCCCACTCTCCTTGTTACCCCAAGGGTAAAAAAGCAGCTTTACAAAACATTCTTTTCTCAAAATTGACTCTTGTGCACAATAATGATAACATTAACTGTATGCTTCTCCTTTTTGCATTCTATTTTTGTTCCTTGCTGTCCACCCAGGAAACTACATTATCTGCAAAAATGCTTTAACAGCATATAGGTACCTGCTAAAGTAAGTTCAAAATATGCTTTATGGCATCATATGACACACTGGCAACAAAAGGCTGGTACATGATTTAGGGGTGATCTACAAAACCACATACTGAAGCTCTACAAAAGCAACCGATGTGCTTTAATTGGTGTTCATTACCTTCCCTTTTAGTTAAATCATTCCAAATTTCATTAGTATCCTCATATAGAGCAACCCTTTGAAGATGGAGGATGGGAATAAATGAGATGGGAACTCGATTAACTGTGCTAAACAATAATCTGTAAGAAGCAGTGTTAAAATGCTTGACACCAAAGAAACAGCCCAAATCCAGATGCACCTGCTGTACAAGAAGGGCGCTCTTTTGGAGTGGGAGGAAACCTGGTGGGAAGATAAAAATAAAGACACAGAACAAAAGCCGTCCTTGCACTATTCAAACGTGTCCTATTAGACGGTTCAGCCACTCCTGAATTTTATTTTTTTCTTTTGTCATTCTTATTCTCCAAGCTGCACACAAAGAAGTTTCCAAGAAGAAAGATGCTGTCAACAGCACATGTTAATATACAAAATATTTTCACCCAGAAGGATGACGCACATTTGCTTGTATTACAAGTGTGAAGACATAATGCTAACTAGCAGCTTTCTGCCTTCATTCCAAATTGCCACCCGCTAATTAACTGAACTGTAGAATCTTCAGTCAAATTTCAATCACAACTTACACAAGCAGTCTGACAATGACATGCTAATGTAATAGTCTAAATGAAATACAGCACTTTCTGTGTTTTGTCGTAAGTTATTCCATATGAGAATAGCCTTTTCATTCCATATATAACAGAAAATGTTGAATAAATTCACTCCAGAGTTTGCCACTTGCGAGTTATACAGTCTTCATCGCTAACTCAAGGATTCATTCATTTTCTGTATGATAAATACTTTGTGTTTTTGAAGTGAGCCCTTTCTATACACAGCATCAGCTGATTATATTTACCCAAGACATAAATAACCCTCAGTATAAAGGCTGTTTGGGGATATCAGCTTTATGTATGTTTTGTTGCCTTTGTTCTGAGTTGTACACTTGGCTTTCTGGGAATTCTAGCAGAACACAGCCAGCTGGCATGATGTACACGTGACATTACTGATCTCGTTCCATTTTTCTGACTGGCAAAAATTTTCAATTTTACTTACACACTTGGACGAGTTTGCGGCCGTAAATGTGCCATTTGGTCAGTTGATCCTGATGTAGGCCTTTGTATTACACCCGCAGACTGAGGTCCAGAAGAGGCTGATGCAATGATTGCCGCAGACAAGAGAGGTGGTGGCGGAAGTGGGGGATTCATATTCTGATTTTATGAGAACAAAAAAAATAGCAACAGATGATCAATATTGTTTGATGAGTTGAATCAGCTGCGAAAAAAAGTATGATATTCTACGGAAATGGGGAAAAAAACAGCTGAGTTCAGTATTCCTTTACCTACTGCTACTATAGAAATGGAGAGTTATGTTTGTCTGTATTTTTCTTTTTCCAGTTTCAAATCTTGAAGTCTTGGCAGCTAATTAAGCAAATGACAAGCAATTTCTCAGCACAGGAAAAATGGAAAGCATTGTTTCTAATTATAACATCTTTAGGATAGGACTCAACAAAAATTCAGAAGCCTTCCAGGAGGTAGATTTTGCATCCTACTGCTGACTGTAGTTCAAAACATGATTGTTTTTGTAACCTGAAGCTGAAACATAATATACAATTCAGCTGCAGTGCACCCAAACCCACCCCTTCTGGGGGAAATTTTCTTTTGATGTATAGGTTACAAAAGCGAGCACAATATGAGACCATAGTCACTGAGCTATTGTTACCACTTTCTCCTATTCTTCTAGTTTAAAGAGTTAGCTTTTGAAATTCAGTATTATCAAGATTGGTAATCTTTAACAAACACCCAGTAAAAAGGCACAGTCCTTTTACAGGCAGATCGTAATGGGGGTCCTGCCTACAGGCTTCTATGCCTTTTGAGAATCAATGGAGCAATTGTTACCTTCTGCTCCGTAAAGCCTCAGACAATTCTTTAGGACTTTGTGTACTGACACTCCTGGGAAAAGCCTCTCACAAAAGGAGAACTTTTCCTTCCCCCCCTTCCAAAAATAATTATTTGTGTTACAACGCACACAAAAAGAGTAATAAAGAACTTCCAACATTTGAAAATGTAAAACTGAATTCATCTCAAACATGATCTTCGACTTAATGCAATCCTTTCATACTGAAACAAACCTGAAGTGGCGTGGTTTAGAGATTTAGAAACCACATAAGAAAAATATAAATTATCAAAATATGCTGAAGTACTGCCTGGCTCTTCCAGCACATCACCAAATAAATGCACAGCATTACATTATCAGTTTGGAAAATACGTAATTGAAAGTCATTTTAATTCCCCTCAAGCAACCTACTTCTAAAGTGTTTTTTTTTGTGGTTGTTTTTCTAAACGAAAACCTATGAGGAAAGTAAGTTTCAGTTCTATACTGTGTAATTATTAGCTCTCTGCATTTGAGGAAAGTGTTAATAAAAAGACAGCTCTCTGAACTAGTCTTATGCTGTCAAAACACAAAGAACTGCATGATTAAAACCTTTCAAATCTAGAGAAAACTGATTAACTTACAGTTTTTCAGTCAAAATTCTTATGGTTAGTCATGATATAAATTGCATAGTATATTGTGAAATATTCCTATTTTATTTAAAGCTTTTTTTCTGATCATACATTAATAATTTCTTAAGACCAAATAGGCCTCTTATATCCAACATAAAGTAGACATGACCTGCTGGAGAAACATCATTGTGAGCTTTGATACTAATAGTTGAGTTATTTACAAGAACGGCAATTGTATTTGCTTCACATCCTAGATCCCCGTCCATCCAACACTCTTTTTAAAATATCTTGATAATTCATACTGAAACATCAGCATTTCTCTTCCAGTTGCTTTACAGCAGAAGTTATTTCCCCCTTCCAGTCAGCTTCAACAAATGTCTCAGCTGAATCCAAGCTGAACGTGAGCATCTAACTTTTACGCAACCTGTCTATAGAACATAAATTAAAATCTTTTTTTAGGCATCTAGATTCCTTTATACATGATAGAATCTGTAAATCCACATCAAGAGATGATTAGTTGGAAAACTTTAAAATTAAACCTATTCATGCACAATATCAAGGCTGTCATGATTCCACACTTCCTGCATCTCTAAAGATATAAATGCTGGGCGTTGTATTTTATTAATTTGAATGCACAATATATATTGAATTTTTAGCTGCAATAAAGGCACCATCCCAGCTCTATTTTATTCTGCTTTGTTCAGGTTCTGCTCCCCTCCCCGTGTCTATTACTATGGTAATGAAACCTGCAGTGAGCCACAGCCCAATTAAACTCCTAAAGTCTTGGCAAGTACTTAGAAATCTAAATAAACTACCTGATAGGCTTTAGAGGACTAACACTCCTCAGCTTGCATTGCTACAACTTGATAAAATAGATCCAAATGCTCTAGCCAAGTTTTCAGTAAGTTTTCTGGCATGTAACCATTTTTCTAGCTATTGAGAAACATATCTACCTCCAGAGCACAAGCTAGTTTTGATGGTACCCATATTCAACAATCTGTGAAAGAATATATGCAAACCCCACGTGATTTAATAAAATATGCTTATCAAAATAATGAAAAGTATTTTTATTTTAGGTAGTTGAGGGTGAAAGTTTCTGTAACTACTTTTCAGACAAGTGTACTTTCAATAATATAAAACAGCAAATAAGTGAGAAATAATTTTTTTAATTAGAAGATGAAGTATTACATAGTTTGATACTTAATGTAAGTAAAAACTTCAAATGGTACCTGTACTCATGCTCTAGAAACTCATACATATTACTAAGTTTAAATATACTTAGGCTGCATCCCCATATCAGTCAACTGAAGATCAATAATCAGCTTACCCAAAGAATAACAAAAGGCACAGCAGTGGAAAAAAGCATTCATTAACTGTCTTCACTCCCACAAGGTCTAGGAAAAAATATACGACTTGCAAAATCTCCTGAGGGCTAACAAATTAAGGGGCATGTTTAACATAATTCCTGAACTATAAATACATGTTTATCAAGAACAGGCCTCTCACTCAAAACCTCATTGTTTCTTTCAGCTGCTTCCTCTTCCCAACATAAGTTGATTTGAATTTTTGTTGATTAAGACTCAGTTAGTTTTTATTTAAAACTCCTCCTGACTGACTTACACTATTGAATCAGCTGGAACTACAGGAAAGAGAGCTGAATGTCATCAGTATACTATAACCTTCACAGCTTGTGCCTCATTAATAATAATGCAGACTCCCTTATATACGCTAACATAGAAGGGCATTTTTGTGTGTGTGGGCAAGAGAACTGGGTATCATCTCAAAGCACCTGGACGAAAAGAAGGTTATCAGAAGTAGTCAACATGGATTCACTAAGGGGAAGTCGTGTCTGACTAATCTGATAGCATTCTATGATGAGATCACTAGATGGGTGGATGAAGGGAGGGCAGTGGATGTTGTCTACCTTGACTTTGGCAAGGCTTTCGACACTGTCTCCCACATCATCCTCACTGGCAAGCTTAGGAAGTGTGGGATAGATGGATGGACAGTGGGGTGGATTGAGAACTGGCTAGCAGATAGAACTCAGAGGGTTGTGGTTAGTGGTGCAGAGTCTAGTTGGAGGTCAGTAACAAGTGGTGTCCCTCAAGGGTCAGTACTGGGTCCAGTCCTGTTCAATATATTCATCGATGATCTGGACAAAGGGGTAGAGTGTACCATCAGCAAGTTTGCTGATGACACTAAACTGGGAGGAGTGGCTGATACGCCAGAAGGCTGTGCTGCCTTACAGCGTGACCTGGATAGGCTGGAGAGTTGGGCAGAGAGGAACTTAATGAAATTCAACAAGGGTAAATGTAGGGTACTGCATCTGGGGAGGAATAACCCCATGCATCAGTACAGGTTGGGGGCCGACCTCCTGGAGAGCAGCTCTGTGGAAAGGGACCTGGGAGTCCTGGTGGACAACAGGATGACCATGAGCCAGCAATGTGCCCTGGCGGCCAAGAGGGCCAATGGCATCCTGGGGTGCATCAAAAGGAGTGTGGCCAGCAGGTCGAGGGAGGTCATCCTCCCCCTCTACTCTGCCCTGGTGAGGCCGCATCTGGAATACTGCGTCCAGTTCTGGGCTCCCCAGTTCAAGAAGGACAGGGATCTGCTGGAGAGGGTCCAGCAAAGGGCTACAAAGATGATTAGGGGATTGGAACATCTTTCATATGAGGAGAGGCTGAGGGATTTGGGTCTCTTTAGTCTGGAGAAAAGAAGATTGAGGGGGGATCTTGTTAATGTTAATCTTTTAAATACTTGAAGGGAGGATGCCAGGGGGATGGGAGCAGTCTTTTTTCAGTGGTGCCCATTGATAGGACGAGGGGTAATGGGCACAAACTTGAACATAGGAAGTTCCATCTTAACATGAGGAGGAACTTCTTTACTTTGAGGGTGGTGGAGCACTGGAACAGGCTGCCCAGAGAGGTTGTGGAATCTCCCACTCTGGAGACATTCAAAACCCGCCTGGACACTGTCCTGTGCAACCTGTTGTAGGTGACCCTGCTCTGGCAGGGGGGTTGGACTAGATGATCTCCAGAGGTCCCTTCCAACCCTGACTATTCTGTGATTCTGTGACAAGAAAGAACAAGGATTTTTTAACTTTTGAAACCTTCAACACGTAAGTGAATGTAAACCACTCAAATATAGACCACCTATTTCTGCTTGTTAAGTGCACATACCAAAACACCATTTCAAGTCAACCTATTCAATCTGTGGAAGTAGCAATATGGTTATCTAGGTCGACTGTGGTCCAAAACACTTTTAACTTCTCCAGAGACTGCAAAGGTAGAATGAAAGGAAGGTAAGTTATCTGTTGTTGCTACATTCTGGTTTTCTTCTGCTGCTTTTGAGTGTAACTCTAACTTTGCTGTGGTATATTTTGTCTCTGGTTTTCCCATATCATGGTTCATATCACATACTTGCTTGAAGAGTTTTTTTCAGCAAAATCTATGGCAACTAGATCTCCTCCATTAGATAACTACCTTATAAATTACATCCAAGAATTTCCTCCCAAGTAAATGAGCCTTACATAATTGTACGTGCATATTTTCACCCAACAACTATTGAACTTGACATCTGCTATTTATATTTTATAAGGAACTTCAAATATACTAAGCACCTACAAGGTTCAAAAATGCCAGTGGCCAAGAAAAGCAGACCAATAAATGCCCCCATTAAGGGTAAAGTTGTGGTTTGAAGTCCCAGAGAACAGTGTAAGTGATAATATCACAGTCAAAAGCCTCAGCTGTGAGAAGTTTGTCTCACTTCATAGCTTCTTCAATTTCAAAGAATGAAACCTCAAAACACAAAACAAGAATTAATGCTGCCAGCTAAAGAACTGCTGCTGTAAAATTAAACTTTTAAATAAATTATCACAGGTTTTCTGAATGCAAATTAAAATTTGCTTGAGTGATACAAGCAGCAGATAGTGTATATGATCACTTGACAAAAGCACTCTCATTCCTAAGTCTTACTTGTGTCAATTTTAGCTGCAAATTTGTAAATCATTTGCTTCATACAACATTTGGTAGCAAATAGCATCTACAAAAGATTATTATGGACAAAATAAAATTAATACAACTGGCATTTTTTTGAACCACCATAGTATTTCCAACGAAAACTAAACCATGATCCTATACGTGTACACAGATAAAAGACTCACAGGTTCCTTTGGGCTAGGAATTAATCTCAACTGCCTTAGAGAAATTTGCTACCCAACAAGACAGCTCAAAATAGCTCCTCTCAACAATAAAAAAGCCACCTTTATTACAGAAGATAAGAGAAGACCCTAGCTTTCCTCTGCTTCTAGAATCAGGACAGATAAATAGAGCAAAGATGCATAAATTCAGGATTGTTGTAGAGGAATAGACCCTTCTTTTCATTGATGGGGATCATGCTCCTCCTCTCTGATTTCTTCTTTCTCCCTTAATCTGAGTTTGCCATGAAGTAAAAGAAGTTGTCTAAACAGCTTGCTCTCAAAGAACAATCAATTACTTTAAATAGTGTTAAATACACAGAAACGATTGACAGGAACAAGATCCAATTAAACCATCTTCATGCTAAAGAGGAACTCTCCCTGTTCCAATCCAACTCCCTTGCCATTTGCTTAGCATTCAGAAATGAAAAAAAACACTGAAGGAAGAAGCTTAGAGAAATGCAGGAGTTTATACTTACAAAAGCAAACAATACAAAAGCAAAAGGACTCAAGCCAATCACACTTCTGATGTATTAAATCATATAATCACAATTGTTCCGCAGCTTAAACTTAATGCTCAGAATGTCAGGGAGGGCATTTCCAGAAGGGAAACATCTAGACAGACAAGAACATGACTTCCTCTCTTGACCTGTCAGCATCGTTTTGCACATTTCTAAAATTAAAACAAGAGTTCATGAAACTGGAGGAAAAGTGGATGTAAAAGACACACTTCACAGTCTGTGACTATGAACTGCATCATCATCTAATATCATCGATAGTAAAAGAACACAGGAACGACCTGACTGTAGCCTGAGCTGCCAGCTTGTATTTTAGTCATGCTGAAAACAAGTCAAGAAGAAACAGAACATTATGTACAGAAGGTTATTGACTTTTAAAGAGGTTGGCAGAGAATAATTCAGATTCTCAATGGGAATTATATGCCTAATTGGAAACATAACCAGGAACATGGTTATCACAAAGAGAAAGTAGCACTCCAGGATACAGGACGATCATGTGGCAGGAGTTTCACTCCATGCTGCATTTAGCACTGTAATTTAATTCCTGTGGGTACCAATGGTGAGATTGCTTTTGAACAAGTTTATGCAACTAAAGCACCCAAGGTGGTTTAATGACTTTGCACCAGCACCAAAATAAAGTATTTTTCCATGTTGGCATCAAAGAAAGAGCTACTGATTCTTAATAACAAACAAAAGTGTTTGTTACTGGGGGGGGGGGCAGCCTCTGACAGAACTTTTGAAATTATGCTTTGAATCCTGCCCACCCCATCCTCTCCAAAACATCTCTCACCCACAGATCAAATCAATTACTCCATGTTTGCAACATATACGTTAGCTAGACTTGTTTTCTGCCTAACAGCACATATGGTAACAAAACTGATTTTGTTTGCTCAGTTCTCACAGGTATTTTCTGAAGGACAGGATGAAAGAAGAATAAAAGATCACATGCACTAGTATATAAGCAGCTAATTCTTTCTAGTATTATATGTACACCTCATATGCAAAAAAAAGGACCTGGGGGTCCTTCCTGGTAGACACCAAGTTGAACATGAGCCAACAATGTCTCCTTGTGGCAAAGAAGGCCAATGGTGTCCTGGACTTCATTAGGAGCAGTCTTGCCAGCAGGTGAAGGGAGGTGATCCTTCCTCTGTCCTCAGCACTGATGAGGACAAAGCTGGAGTACTGCGTCCAGTTCTGGGCTCCCCAGTACAAGAGAGACATGGACATACTGCAGAGTCCAGTGAAGGGCCACTAAGATAACAAAGAAACTGGAACATCTCTCCTATGAGGAAAGGCTGAGAGAGCTGGGACTCCTCAGCCTAGGGAAGGCTTAGGGGGATCTCATCAATGTTTATAACACCTGAAGGGAAGGTACAAAGATGACAGAGCCATGCTCTTTTCAGTGGTGCCCAGTGAAACACAAAGTAAAACACAGGAGGTACAGTCTGAAATAGTCTGAATCAGGAAATAGTTTTTCACTGTAATCGTGACTGAGCACTGGCACACGTGGCCCAGAGAGGTTGTGGAGTCCTCATCCTTGGAGATACTCCAAAGCTGTCTGGACGCCATCCTGAGCAACTGGCTCTCGGTGGCCCTTCTCGAGCAGGGAGGTTAGACTAGATGACCTCCAAAGGTCCCTTCTAACCTCAACCACTCTGTGACTATGAATCTAAATATAAGGAGATTATTAATTGGTTCAAGATTAACATACATTTAACAGTAGGACTGCACAGATGACCCACTGATCGAAGGAGTCAATAATAAAAGGACAAAGCATTGCTACAGCGCGACCTGCATTACTCAGTAAGGCAGGGCACAAGCACGCTGTCTGTATAATGGTCAATAATAAGGTCATCTGTCTAAAGAACAAAGAATATGAAATACATTTACTTGGATGAGAGCAATTATTACATAGCTACCGATGATGAAAATTTTTGGGATCATGGTGGATATTTAGCTGAACATAAACTTTTTGCTACACTCAGGCCAAATGAATGGATGCAAATTCTCAAGATATAAACATCAGGCTAACAGGATAAAAGTAAAAGGGTCATACTAACAATATTCTCATCACTGAAAATGACTGTGCAGTACTGTACCCAGTTCTGGAATGTGCTTACCATGCCAGAAGGAAGTATTGGAGATAATTCAGAAAATAACAGCATAATAATTTTAAGCACTGAAAGAGTCCCAAAGAAAGCTGTCAAAATCCAGCCTCTCAGCTGCGACCAAGCCACACCTAAGCATTTACTTACACAACAAAAAGTTGGTAATAGAAGACAAACAATTCTGCCTTCGCTTTTGCAGACAAATGCGTAAAAAGAGCCAAGCACTGGAACTTGAAAACAAAACCAGACAAAGTTAATAGCAAGGCTATTTGTCATGTTTTACTTGCTTTAAAAGACTGCAAGGATAATTAGACACCTAAACAAGATCAAGCCTTGGGGTCTTTTGTTTAGCTTGTTTGGTTGTTTGTGGTTTTTTTTTAAAACTAAGTGGGGATTTATTATTCAACTGTGCCCCCTCCCCCCCTCCTTTTGGACTTGAAACAAGAATTAAATTTCAAGAATTCCTATGATCAAAATAAAGGCATATTAAGTTCCCTTGAAGATCTCTGTAATCTTTATCACAATTAAGGTCAAGCTCTGATAAGAGCAGTATGATACAGGACATTCCAGAGCTTCTCCACTACACGCATAGCAAAATAAAGAATTTCAGTTGGTTTTGGAATGAAATCCTGCACTTTGTGAACTCTTTGTCCAAAGGAAACAGCATTGCAATGTGTTGCTTCCTTTAAAAGATGGCCATTTGCAACAGATTTTCATATTGATCTCCAAGAACCTAACTTAGACACACTAGATATGTTCTTCATCTGCCATTCATCTGCCACAGGCATACACACAACTAAAATCATCATATTTAATTAGGAGAAAGCAGAGTTTTGAAACTTATTTCAAAGAATCTTGATAATATTGAGTCAAGTAAGACAGAAACGTCTGGAAGCTGTGGTCTCAAGTTGGTGGTTTTTTGTAAGATCTTGCTTGTTTCCCCTAATCTCCCCCCCAGTACAATCTCTTTCCTACTCACACTGAAAAGAAACATTTTTCTGGAAGGAAGCATGCTTCTTGTGTTTACTGCAGAGAAAAGACAGAGGAAAGCTAGAGAAATGGATGTGCATGACAGGATGCAAACATTATTGTATCAATAATGCTTTTGCCATAGTTCCAATTTATACCATTGTATCACATAGACAATCATCATAAATCATCATTTCAGATCAGTGTATCAGAACTGGGGGAAAAAAAAAAAAAAAGACTGTACAGACCAAAGACAAATGTGAAGGCTGGGTCTTCCTAAACGGTACTTACACCAAGAGCAGCTTGGTAGGTAACTTCTGATGGAAAGGTAAATGAAGGCCCTGTTGTGACTGGGCTGCTAGGAGGTGGAGTCACAATTAGCCCTGTAGTACCTATATGAACCTGCCAAGAAAAAAACAGAAGGGTCAGTTCGGAGTAGTTTAATAAGTGCTGGCTTTGACACAGCTGTAAGCTCTATGGTGAAAGTCACCAGTAGTCTACTATCTATAACTTTGAACTAGAACTAATTTTTTATTAGATACTCATACAAACAGTATTGGATCACACTGCTCGCTTTTTTCCCCCCTGGCATTTCAGAAACTTTGGAGATATATTGAAGTAGAGACATGAAACACATTTTGACCAACGTCAGTTTTTCTTCCATAAAAGGCTGTCAGATCCCAAAGATGTGCAAATACAACCTATTTACTAGCTCATGTAAAATGACACCAAGACTTCTCAGTCTCCATTACTACCTCTTCTCCCAAAATGTAATCACTATGTGAAATAGAACTACTGTAGCTTGCATCTAAAAGCTTTGAAGAAACAGGAGATTAACAAATAAATAAAGCCAGGTAAATATTTCGACTTATCACAATCAGTTTAATATGGCACATTTCTAGAATTCATGTAATTTTCAAGTTGAACTTACCTTTTACTTGCATGCACTGTATTAATATTCAATATTATATTCAATTTAGAAAAAACCCAAGAAATTAGATCACTCCAGTTTCTAGTTTCCACAGTTTAATAAAATTCTTTGTGGCACTTTAGAAATTAACAATTGTGAAAAAAATTATTTTACAAGACCAAAAATATTTGCTATCATTGTATAAGAAGTGTAAAATATTTTCCTTAAATGATCTCACATTGGAAGCTAAACTTTGTCAAAGCATACGTTAATATTAATTACATATAATTCATAATGTGAAGTAAGTAATCTGACAAGATCAGAAGCCTTTATAGTTGTTTTTTTTTTTAAAAAATACACACAATTTATATTTGATTTCACGTAAATTACCTGAGAAGGGGCACTACAGGAAAGTCCCGTCAGCTCACTTATGCGGGCTGCTGCAGTTGGGTTGCTGGAGCTGATGAGAACAGGAGGACTGATTTCCATTGAGTGGCGGTTCTGAGAAGACTGTGAAGACTTGTTGGACATAGTGAGGGAGGTAAAAGAGTGCCGTTTTTTGGTGTTTTTCTTAGTATCGGTGTGCTTTTGAGTTGAATTGTTGTGGGCTGCCCCAGAGGTACCTTCTCCAGAGTCAACAGCAGAACCTGAGGGCTTATCCAATTCTATCAGCTGTTTGGCCGCTGTGTTAAACTACAGAAGATAGTCATGTATTAGTATTTTTTTTATTTATAAAAAAACACCATACAACTTAAAACTGTGACACTGACGTACTCTACAAATTAGTCATTACAGAGTGACAAGTCTCTCACTACAAACTCAACACACTTGCTGTTGGGCTGATGTGGAGTACCCATCAGAGGTACAATTTCAATCAAGAAAGGACATTATGCTCAAGTGCAGCCATGGATTAATTCAGCGCTACGTGCTGCCTGTGTTATCTAGAAGTCAGACTAAATCACAGCAGTCCCCTTTGACCTTATAATATAAAAATCTGTATTACAAAACTTCATGAATGTTCATTTCATTTTAAGCCTTTTTTGTTTTGTTTGTAAGTACAACATAAGCCCCCACCCTTTACATGTGGGCTCTTGAAGACAATCCTCCTAGTACCGCTTGGTATTTATGCACAGATCTTTTAACACTACCAGTAGTAAAAAACAGGCTTCCCAAATACAGATTTAAGAACATAGTAGGACAGACTGAAGAGCCAACTATATCAGTATACTGCCTGACAACAAGTAGCTATACAAGCATAAGACAGTAAGGAGAAAAGAAACATATATTGGCAATTGTGTGGAAATACCTTCTCAACTTCTGAATTTTCTAATGCAGAGACAGCATCTCTGTGCCTAAGAACCCTCAAATGGATTTTTCTTTTTCTAAGCTTATCTGATGAATTTTTGTTCCCAATTAAATTTTCTGTTTGTTGATTATTTTTTTTTACAGTAATATTATATTAAATGCAAACAAACCCTTCCTTTCCAATGAAGCAATATGGAATCCCACACATTTTCTTATTACAATGAAGTGGAAGCTATGTAAGGGAGGAGAGGCAAACAAAAACCCCTACATTTTTCATAAACCCTTTGTTTCCAGAAAATCTTATTTTAGATCAATTGGAAATAATAACATCAGAACTCTTATTTATTCATGAGCTGAAGTAACACCAGCACCAGTTTTCTCAATAAAGAAGTTCACTAATTTTAATATGTACCACTAAATATATGCTGTACAACACTGTTATTTGGAGAAGTGTAGCCAATTACAAAGAAGGGAAAAATCTTTTCTGAAGAACATCAGGATGAAAGTACTTTTTCTATTCTTCAGCATATTATTTCTTCTATTTATTTTACCCATTTTTCCACAAGTCTTAAGATACTTACTATGGTCATGAAGAGTTTTAAAGCAGTATTTACTCCATAAAAACTTTACTGGACAAATAACACATCATTAATCATGACAGCGTCAACACTGCTTTGAGTGTACCTCCTACAAAGGTAGCTTATACCCTGAACACTTTCCTATCCCTGAGGACAAGTAGGTATATATGAAACAGTAAAAAAACAATAAAGATTTTTTTTTTAATGCAGAAAAGATTTGCAAGTGGTATTTGAAAGATGAGACCTGGAAGGAAATTCCATGCATATACAGAAGAAATAGACAAATGAAGTTCAAAACTAGACCTACTGGAACAATGAGGAACCGACATAAAAACCTACTAGGATGTAAGAGCACGAAAATTAAAATTATTAAATGCTTGAAGAGAAAGAACTACCTAGAACATACTGCAGTGAAAGAGGGGCATAATGGAGTATTTGAAAAAGGATACAAAGATGAGAATGTAGAATTTTTTCCTACATGTTCTTATCATTGGGCCTTTAGAAGGCAGCTGAAGAGGACAGGGAGGACAGGAGAAGACAATGTCACAGCAGTAAACATTCCTAAGAGAAAGGTGGATGCTAGATTTTCCTTTCTGCTAATACCAGACATGGATCGTATGGACAAAATAATTTTGTACCACTTGTGTAGTACAGAAGACATGTCCATGCAGCTTTCTCCAATTAACTGCAAGCCCATTATTTAGATAATTCTTTTTTATTTACTAAACTTTAAATTCAGAGTGAACATACTTTTAACAGACCAGTGAAAACAACATTATTTTATCACAGAACACTGGTATGAGCCTGAAGACTATGAAACAAGTAGAAAATAAGACCAAAAAAAGCCTCCTCTGCTACTCATCCTGTCAGGGTCCTATCCTTCCTCATGGAAGACCATGCAGGCTAATCATTTAATATATTTTGCACATTTTATTTTTTCCAACTCAGATTTAAATTCTTCATGTCCTCTCTGAGAATCTGCATCTTCCATATTGGCTTCCAATGGCTGCAACCACTTCTATCCTTATCTACTCCCTTATTTAGTAAAGGGCCTGTTCACAAATGACACAGATCAGAGAAAGAAAAGCAGCACTCATTCCTAAAACAAGAACTACCTAATAGCAATAGTTAAGGGACCACTCAGGAGTAAAAAACAAAACCAAAAGCCACTCTGCTAAAAGCACCCCGAGGTACCTGTTAGACCTAATTATGTTTGTTTACCTCCTGAAGCTATTAATGCCTGCAGAATCTGACTACTTCTATACAATGAACAACCTATTAGAGAAAAGTTAAGGCTCGCCCATGGGACTGAGTCAAGACTGATTCAAATATAAGCAACGTACTGAGCTTTCTTATGTCGAGAAGCAAGCACAAGACAGTAACGTAAACCTAAACACAGAAGTGAACCGATTACTGGCTTTTTCTCAGAAGCAACCTGAGGCGAGCAATAGTTGCAGAATATTTTGCAGAGTGCAGTTGACGTCTTCCTTGAGAAGAAATGAAGAACTTGCATGCATTCTCCAATGAAAGGGCGAGCAACCATTCAAGGTCACCATGGGAATGCAGCCCACTCATGCTATAAAGCGTTCCAATACAGCATTCCTTTCTGCAACAAATACTTCTGTATCTATTCCCACATTTCCTACATCAGTTGTTTTCCTGAACAGACATACTTGAACCAAAGCTTCTTTACTTTAACTTTTACATGCACATTTATTTGGGTTTTTTTCATTCAGCAAAATCTTTCCTGTAAAAGGTAGCCTGAAATCCAATTCCCCTTCCTGCCAAATTCCAGGAAACAACAACTTTCCAAAGGGGGAAAGACAGAGGCGGCTGGCTGAGCAGCATCTCAGCACTGCGGGAAGGGTCGAGGCCAGCACACAGGCTTCCACCTGCTTGCAGCCATCGGGAAAAATTACCGAGTAGACTACTGTGCACGACCTATTTCAAGGTCTCTTATAGTTATGCTTTACTGTACTTATTTTACAAATTACTTCAGGTATTCTTCACTCACACATAGATAGTTAGAATTTTAATACCATCACTTTCTGAAATTCAGTGAAAACACCATTTTCTCCCTCAAACGATCTTTCTATTCATGTTCATTCAAAATTTTTATTTTTGCAAATTTACTACATCACCATACACCAAGGGGTTACTTTTCCACATTGCCAACACTATTATTAGTCAAATTCCTATTTCTAGAAAAGATTTCACTTTCATATATATTTGGAAACGAAGGAGGAAAGTGTAAGTGGAGCTAAGGTAAACTTTCTCCTTATTTGACGCTATTATTTTTGCTGAGCATCATCCTGGAGGATAGGCAATAGCTTACAAAGCTAAATTCAGCTTTGCATTTAAAATTTTAGAACAAATATATTTTGTCCAGATGAGCAGAAGAACCATTTCACAAATCTTGAACGGATCACAATGATGAGCAAAGCTGCATTTATATTAATTTTTGAAACAAACAACATAGTTCTGTATTACAGTTTTTGTTAGGGAAGTTAATCAAAACAATATTGCTCAGAAGTTGTCATTGGAATGACAACATTGAGATTATCACATTCAAGTATAGTGGGAATTACATAATAATTTTCTACTCAAAATAAACAAGCTCTGTTTTCAGGCATAATATACAACATTCACTTTCTACATAGATTTTCTGTTTTAAGGTCTGGGCAGGCAAAACATTCAAAAAGTAGAGGGAAGTTCCCATAAAAGGTTTTATCTTATTCTTCTGAGTTAGTATTGTTACAAAACTTGGATGTTTTTTTTCCTAAGCACTTTAAATCAGATCACATAATTTAACAGTGATAGACAAAGTTTAGCCTAGTAAGTCCATTAAAAAGACCATGCTAGAAATCCAGCCTAAAATCCAAACTAAAATGTACAGACACAATAAAAAATAAATATGTTTTGAAACACTCCTGTTTGGTACAAGAGGAGAGGCTAATAAAAAACCCAACCTGACACACTAGGTACATAAAATCTTATGTTCTCATTGATTAAAAATGTCATGTTAACTGATGGATGCAGTAGTATAAAATGACAATGAACTTAAAACTCTACTGCAGTGAACATTTTAGATCATTTCGGGTTTTTTTTTCCCCCTACATTTCTATAAGATTGTTTCTAAATACAGCTAGAGAAGCTGGATTAATACAAAGGTGTTTCCCAGTTGTTAACGTTAACTGGGAAAAACAAAAGCTGTCATTATTTTCTACTGATATTTTGACTGAAAAGTGAATTCTTTTCCCCGATTTTTATTTTTCTATTCTAGGCATTTGTATTTTTCTAGTTGTTCGGTTAAGTGCTGAGTAACTTGTAAAAATTTAAATACTTTTTAGATTTGGAGCATTTTTACTAAGTGTTAAACCACTGTACCCAGAACTGTACTCCACATAGAAAAATTCTAATACTGTTTAGTCTGCTTAGTTCTGATTAGTCTTTTTTTTTTTTTTGAACAGAGATAAACATAAGCATAATGAACTTAAACATACATTTTCTAGACTCACTGCATTTTATGTCATCCCTGTGCAAGAACCTGGTTTACCTGCTTTTAATGCAAGCACGTGGAAATTCCATCAGTCAGACATCTAGTAATTTAGATATGTTAATCAGGTCTTACTCTAGTAAAACTGAAGGGTTTGTTTAGTTCTAGGACTTCTTACAAAATAGAATTTCATTTTTTGCAATGTTTTGCATTATTTATTTTTCATTTGCAGACGGAAGCAATTAATTCACAGTGCTATGTGTCTACACATAAAGATGTAATGTTTTGTGACTCACTTAAACTATACTTTTAATGGAATTACTATTAAAATTCTTCTCAAAATATCTTCAGTCTTTGCTTTCATTATTACCGCAAATTTATTGAGTGAAAGTGATATAAAAGAATAACTCGAGGTTAAAAAGTTGTCCTCAAATATAATCAGAATTTTTCATGGACTTTGACATATCTAAATTTTATCCTGTGACCTCACCGTACAAGATACATCGCAAGTATCAGGCCTATACTATAGAATAAACGTCACAGACTACACTCATCTTAAAGTCAGCGACTTCAGAAAGTCTCCAGTAAATGCAGCTACTAATTCACATTTGTTAAAAAAAAAAAAAAAAAAAAAGAGAGAGAAAAGGATGTGGACTAACATACAAAAGGCAAAGATATGTCTGTCATTATGACAAAAATAGGCAACGATTACAGAATTGGGAAACAGAATAAAAAATACCATATAAAAAATACCTCAAAAATATGAATTCCTTCTCCTCTTCAATGTCTTTAATAATAGCATACATAAGAATGCTTTGATATTCTTGTTAGTATAAACTGTCTGCATATTTTCCAGAACAACAGTTATATAATCTCAGAAATCAGGTATTTCAAAATTCAAAGTGATGGTTTCTGCATATCTTGCTGCTCTTCACCACAGCATGTTTCGGTTTAGTTTAAACTGAAAAAACCCACCTATCTGATCTGAAGTATCTCTTTGGGTATTGTTTATTGTTCCAGATTTCCCATATCATTTTAGAGGGGATTTGCGAGTGCATAGACAAGTGCTTGTGCCTGTTCTAAAAGTGTTAATTGAAGCTACATTTTCTTAGTCGATGGAATTTGTCTGAAAATATCAACAGTGAAATACATTGTGTGACTCAGTATCATTTTTACATTTTTTTTTTCAAGAGAGTATCTCCATTTTCCAAGCTTTTGTAGAGATGGGAACAGAGTTGTTAGGTAAATAGCTAGCCCAAGTGGCAGCCCTCAGAAAGGGCTTTTTCTAACTTGGTTAAGTCAAGTGATTTAGTTTTTAAAAGCACTACAAAAACCTTTACTGGCTGAACTGAAGGGCAGTTAATTGCAAGGAGCTAGGAATGAATAGCCAGAGGCAAAAACTTCTTAAATTGGCTTTTAAAAACTTCTTAAACTGAAGCCAGAATTGCACTAAGCAGGTTAAAATCCCTTTGGTTTTGTTGTTTTTTCAGCCATGAGAAAACTTCAATCCCCAGATACACAGATACTTACATCAACCTATAAAAATGAATACACGTATTTTCCCTTTTAAAAAAAAAAAAAAATTCAATGTTGGTTGAACACAGTAATTTTTAAGAAGTACCCAACTCATCGGCGCATTCAGAAACAATTAATAAAACCTGACTTGATTCTTAGTATGGTTACACATTTCTTCTGTGACCTGAGGTACATATTTCTCATCCCACAGGTAATGTGAAAAGACTTTTTTCTTTCATCATTCTGCCTCATTTACTTAAATAAAATCTCTTCAGTGGAAGAAGTGTATCTTACCAAGTACCCATAGCATATGTATCAGAAAAAGACAAATATTATTCCAAACCTCTGTATCTTTCAGTAATGCAAATTTTAATAATCATTGTTGCAGCTGTACACCCTGTTCTTAATCACCTATGTCTTTCTATATAGAAGATATAGCTTTCAACTCAAACTTTTTAAGTCTGGGGAAACTTTCTCACTGTAAATTGTCATATCATATATGAGAAATGCAGGAAGATACAGGAAAATTTTCTATAAGGGTCTTTTAGATGCAGAAGTCAATGCTTTACCTGCTTAACAACAGCCTACATTCTCTGACTTTCTAGTTGTGCTAATTTGGTTTTGAGAGACAGGTATTACGGACAGTGCAAAGCCTACTATCTCTCTGACTTGCTGATTGCTTTCGTTTTGCAGTTAAGTGTGGTTTGTGATTGCATGACTCCAGTATTAACAAGAAAACAGTGACTGCCTTCAAATAATTTCATTCCAATTCCATTCAACAAAACCAGGTATCAAACAGCTAAGTAAAAATCACTGGGTCGACTGCTGAGGTAATTAACTTTCCCAGACTAAGCACACAGATCTTAGATTATTTTAGGTCTAAGACTATTTATATCTCAGGTTATTTTAGAATCATCACCAGTATTGATTATTTTTCCTTTTAGAAAATGAAATACACAGTGGGCACAACCTCACTGAGGGCCCACCTTTACTCACCTCAACGTATGAAATTGGAAATATTCCTATCTTGTCAGCCAGCATTCCTTCTGCCCAGTTTTCATCCACGCGGCGAATTACAGTCAGAACATCATCCTGTGTGAACATGCAGTGATTATGTCTCCCAGCTCTAATTAAACTTCTAATTTAATTTCCCTCCATAAGGCGTGGGTAATCAGAGAGGCGGCACATGGACATGAACCACAGAGAAGGCACTCCGTAACAGGAACATGTCGCTTTTGGGGTTGGAGTTGGTTCCAGCCATTCCTTTTCCTATTTTGTCAGAGTTCAGCTAACTGTCCACAGCTAATCTCAGCCATCTGACTTTGTCCTTGGTGCCAGATTTCCTGCCATGTTCAATCCATGGTATTCATCAGCCCCCCTTTAAGTCCTTGGCATTAATCAACGGAACCGCAATCCTTTTCCTTCTCAACTGACTCATTACCTAGTCTTCCCTAGATGTTGCTTTTCTACTTAAGTTCTTAAGAACACTGGTAAGTGATATGATTTCTTTCACATCTACATGGAGCATCTGGATTAGATACAGTTTTGAATGTTACATAAAAAAGGATTTACATGCACATTAAACATTGCTGTCACTTATACTGAGATACCTAATTGTTTCATATGGAAGTTAAAATATTTGGAAACATATATGCTTACTCAAGCAAGACGGAAGATTTTAAAAAAGCAAACAACAGTTTGCCAACAATTAATCAAAATATGCAAGCTAATGCAAATCGTTCTGTTCTGTGCTGTAGTAACCATTGTCTGTCCACATGGTAATATCTTTCCTTTTTAGAATTTTAGCTATCCTTTTCATTTTTAACAGGCAATGGCAGAAAAGTGATTAGCTCACAATTGATCTTGCGACCTTTTTGTGCAATTTGATAAACTTCAGAATCAGAAACTAAACAAAGGAACAGCTCTGATTCCCTTTAAAACTCTGTATCATTATGTGCCTTGCAAGACAGGAAAATTAATTACAATAGAAGCAAATAAGAAAACGACATATTTTCCAAAAGGCAATTAGTAATATTATAGAATGACAAAGTTTAGTAGCACTTTGTGTCTAGTATGTACATCCTAAAAGTGTCACTTACTGAATGCAAAGCTGAAAATAGTACCAAATTCAACAATTTCAAATGTGCGTTTCTTTAGAAAATGGAACACTTAATTCATAACATAGGTTATTTCTCATAAATTAAGAAAACTACTACTGCGATTATGAAAAATTGCATTCTCAAAAATAAAACCTCAGAGAAATTATACGTAATTTAGAAAGAGAAGGAAGGCAAAACTAATCAACATAGGAGAAATACCTGCAGAATTACTTGCCCTTTTCATATTTGTGCAGCTCCATTTAAAAAAATGCAGACAAGACTACAGAACGGTCTTATTATTTCTTACTCAAGTGAATTAAGTTATTAAAAAAAAAAATATTCTGTTTTTACCTTTGCAAATGGTAAACAGTCTTTATCTGCTTCCTTGTCTTTGACTTCAAAGTCATAAAGTGCTTTGCACTGAGGCGGAGGTTGAGGTAAAGGTTTAATAATCTGAACAAAATTGGTAGGAAAAAAGCCATGGATGCCATTGACTTCTCCATGATACCAATTTTCATCCACCTGTCGACGCAAAATGATGATGTCTCCTTTACTGAATTTAAGATCTCCAGGTTCTTTTCCCTCGTAGTTATACAATGCTTTGGCACATGGTAACTGAGGTACACCCTAAAGAAGAAGAAAAAAAACCACACTAGAGTTAGATGAGTATTACTAATTAGAATTTATATTACATTCTTTGGGAGACTATGAATGAAACTGTATAAAATTGCAAAGTAAAATTAAATACAATAAAATTATTTTATTGCAATGATTCTACTGATTTCACCCAAACGTGTAGGAAGAGTTCCAATTCTCAACAATCTTAACATCCACCTATTTTTCATCATTTCATGATGATTTTCGGTAATGCTACAATGTTTCTGTATACAAGACAGGCAAAACCCCATAATACCTTTACCCTCATGTACTAGTTCACTAAGCTTAAACAAAAAAACAAACAAACAAACAAACTGGAAAATATCCTGATCACTTGAGAGATGTGACAGAAAAATGCTGCAAGAAAATGCAGCACTAGAATAACAAATTTGCTGTAAGGCCTTTAAGGCATGTTTTCTGCCTGACTTTCTTATTATTTTCCTCACGTTATTTATTTCACAGAATGCTAAGATGAGGACATCAGGGAGGTGTCTCCCAGCTTGAAAAACAAATCTCACTTTATTAAAGGTGAGATACTTCATCCTGGGACAACCCTTTTAATTTAATTATTTATTTTAAACAACAGCTAAAAAGAATTACTGGGGAAAAAAAACCCAACTGTTGAAGGTCTGTATCCTTGGGAAATATCTGAAAACTATAGGTCATTGGTGCTGGTCTTGAACGCACGTCAGAAGAATTACAATATAATACTCTGTCATCCTCCTTTATATACACTGCAGGTATTATTTTTAATTGATCAGTCCATTTCTCCACATTTTGCAAGAGTAAGCCACAGAACTCTGCAATTCTAGTATTAGTGCTATTGCCTTCAAAACTCTCTTTTCTCTCCAACTAGAGGGGAGCTCACACCGTTAATGATGCAAACGGCAATAACCTGCATTACTAAGACAGTCTTTCCAATGCAAAGATAGCTTTTATAGTCAACTAGAGCACAGTATTTCACATCTTTAATGCCATCCCTTATGGAAAAGGCAAATTTTCATGCAGTTCAATGTTGGTGCTACTATTCACCACATCTACCCCATGGTATGTCTCACCTCTCAAGTATTCTACTAGCTCAGCTTGTGAATTGGAGTTGCACTTGCAATATCTCAACAGGTACACACACAATGCAAGGAAGAATTACTACTTCGAGTCTGTCTCACTGGTCAGAAGACAGAGTGGTTGATAATTTATTTCCCATTTAATGCTTAAAATTTTGTCTTCCAATATAAACCAATTTGTTTGGACACCTTTAATTTTTGTGTATGATTTTATAAACAGATGAATAACTTCATGAATGGATAAACAGCTTGAAGATTAGCTTATTTAATAATTTTCTTTCTATATCAGTTACAGGAAAACCATATACACAGGTACATACATTTACATATGAATACAGGAAAAAAAATCACAGTTCATTCTATTGCATCTGGGATGGGTACTAAAACTATTATATTAGCAGGATCCATGCAATTGTTCACAAAAACCGGTGATCTTCAGATTGAAGCAAATAATGTTTTTCTTCATAATCAAACTTAACTGCATCAATGCAGAATGTAAACACCACTGGCTTACTCTGTATAAACCTGGATAGGGAAAAAGACTAAGACATCAACTAGAGAATTGGTGGGCCCCAACTGATTGCAGGGGAACTTCATGGCCACAGTAGAAAAATTCAAAAATACAGTATATATGTTTTTTAGTCCTACATGCTCTCTGCAGAGTAAACAGACAGAATGAAGGAAGCAGTCAGTGTAGATGCAGTATGGACAAGTGCAGAGAGAGAACTAGGGGTGGGGAGAGGGCAGGTTGGAAGCAAAAAGGAACACACCTCTACACAAGAGAGGAAACACTGCTTGCTTATCCATTTCCATCCCAATAACAAATAAACAAACAAAAAAATTACAGCCCTTAAGTGATTACAAGCCAAAGAATTACTTGGTAGAAAAAGCGCCCCAAGCAATTAGGGCTACTACAAGACCTAGGCATCTCTTGCACTGGAGGGAATAGCTGGAGTTCTCCCAGGAATCGCTCTGTTATCCCAGGAGAACACTTCCTACGACACCGTACTGAGGAAGAACTTTAATATTAGTTGTGTGTATAAAATACAGTTAGAAAAAAAATGTATTTTTAAAAACAAACACAAGCAAAACAAAACAGGAATGCCAACACAGCAGATCGTGTCAAAGTGATCAAACTCATCAATTAGTCATTGTCATAATTTAATTGTTAGAACTCAATATTACATTTATGAAGTTTATCACAAAGCCTCCCACGAACAAACCTTCACTCAAACATACAAACATCTGTTTATATTTTATAGGAAGTTCCTTTCCCAGTGTATATGTTGAGTTTCTACAAAGCTTATTTCCCATGTTAAATAAAAATGGTTCCAGTCTGTAATTTCAAACAGAACAGCGTTCAACAAAACACACACTTAGTTCTCAGTCAGACTGCCAGGGATTAAAGAGAAACAGTTAAACGACTCAGAGGAGAAGTAAAGCCAATGCCTTTTCCTTCTGTCCCAGGGGGAGGATGAAGCAAGAAGGAGCGGGTGCGATGAGGAGCGCCATTCTCAGGGGTACAGTATCAAGGGCCCTCAAGCACTATCTTCACACATTCCCCTTCCTCTGCGCAACCTGGGAGCCACGGCTCATGGCCGGTGCCTTCCGGGCTGTTGCGGGGAGAAGCCTCAGGCAGCTTCGGCCCCCCTTCTGCCCCTCTGGCTGTTCAGCAGGAGAGAAGGCCAGGAGGATATGCCGAGCTGGAGTTTACATTTCACTCCATGTCTCTCACTTGGCTAAACATGAAAGGAAGGCTTTGGAAGAAAAACTTTGCAGCCTGCCCTTAGGTTTACAGCTGCCGTTTACCCTGCCAGCTCTTTGAGAAAGCAACAAAAAAACCCCAACCTCAGACAAAAAACATTTTAGGAAATTAGAATATAAAACCCAGAAAGACTCCACACAAAAAAAGTTTCTTAGAATTATTTCCTCCGTCCTTATGCAAAATCCTTATGCAAAAATAGTTGAACTTCTAATGCTACTGCTGATATACAAACTGGTTAAATTCATTTTTAGCTAAGGTATGGATATATACATACGTTTCACATGCCTGATTCCTTTAAAGAAAACAAAACAATATATGATGACATCAAAACAAACGGCTTAACAAGAATATGAAAAAATGCATATGCATTCATGTATACGAGGTTCGGGTCCCTCAGATTTCTTCTCCAAACCCAGATATTTTGTCTTAGAAACCTACAGAATTAGCTTACAGTTTTCCTCTTCGGATTTATACTTTGTCTTCAGACACCTTATTTCGAACTTTACTCCTGTTTTTTAATGGACAATATGCAACTGTATGTACTTTTCATGAGCTTAAGCCAAGAAAAACTTATGCCTGCACAGAAACATGAGATCTGATTTCCTTTTTAAAAGGAGTTTCTGTGGCAGAAGCCCAAATATAAATATGCTTACACTGGCATAAACCAGTGTTCATTGTATAACTTACTGCACTTGGAGAACCAGCATAAGCTACAGTAGCAAAAATAGTAAATCCCCTCCCAAAGAAACGAATAGAACAGATACTGGGTTATCCGCATCTCTGTTTTCTTCCAAGCCTCACTTGGCTGCGGTGCTGCTGCTTGTCACTTTTCCAAGCAAGCAAGGCATTCCCTGTTCTCAGGCTGTGACATTGGGATGTGGCCTGGGTTTCCCTGTGAACCAGTTGAATTTACCCAGAATACCTATGCAGTTTTCACCTGTTTGAGGTTCCCACACACCGAGTGTCTTCAAGAGAACAGGAAGTAATCTTCTGACAGTACTGTTTATGTTAGTAGTTGGTCAGACAAAAAAGATTTCTGAAAACTGTCTACGTGCAGAACCAAAGCGTGATCAGCCTCCAAAAAACTAGCCTGCTTGCACATCTCATCAGCAGTTTTTATGCCTAGCTTTCCTAAATAACTTCTGCCTTCCCTTACAGAAAGTCTAAAACTGAAAGTTACTATCATTTTGATCTGTGTTATAATAGGATCTTCAATAAACATTCATTATTTGCAATTTTCTTGTAAGTAAAGACAGGAAGGTTATTTTTCTTCATCTACCTTTTTTGCTGCTTTTCATACAGTTCCTAAATCATACCAACAGTCACATTAATAAACAGGACAAGATGAGAAACCATTACAAAATATCTCCAATCACACTGCAATTCTAAGCACAGTAAGTCTAGTGCTAGAGGTGCTTTTATCAGTCTAACTCCCCCCCCAGTATTATAAGACATACTTGGTTGCCAATAAAAGTTGCCTTTACAGAAGGAAAGGAGCTTGTTAATATGGTGCAGCCAACTTGTTTGCAAGGCAGATTTGGGTCAAGTGACTTCTTTACGTGTACATTTCCCAGTAGATAAAGGTATATCCAAGACTTCCTCTTCAGACTCCTAGTCATTCCAAACTTTTGTATGACAATATTGTTTCTTTTAATCTTCTAGTCCATTCTCTTTCATATTGTTGCCTCCTTCATTCAAATCTTTCAATTGCATCCTTTTTATTACTTTTTTTTAATGTGTTGTTTTCTTGCCTTCTTTGGCCTTTACGTTGTCCAGTCCTACAAGCAAGAACATCCCATTTTGCACCTATAGTTTTTTCATGTTTCTTTCATCTTGCTGGCTCAAATACCTGCTTACAAGTCTTAATTTAAAGCCATCTGATCCATTTTCTTTGTTTCAGTCTCCTTTGTTCTTTCTGTACCTGCATTTAAATGTTCATATATTTTGAGACACGGAGCTTATAAAAATACTTCACTGAAGACCTTCTGAAACTGCTTATGTTAAAAGATGTGTTTCCTTCAGTAGGATTTCCTTCTAAAGGAAGGAAACATGCTCCCTATATTAAGCTATAGGTACACTGCTGTCGCCTGAACGAATTAAATACTCAGTTTTTCAGAACACTCCAGCCAAGAGCTGACAATATTTGAAACTGTCTCCCCATTTCTTTTCGAGTTCCAGAACACAAAGTGTCTCCATAATCCAAGAAGAATGTTAAAGGTGGCTCCCTGCATTTATTTTTCTCATCTAAGGAACAATACAAATGAGGTCACATTTGCTCAAAGAAAGTCTAACTCAAGTATTATTAATCTGCATCTGACACTAAATTCTTAGTGGAATCAATTTTACATACATCAGAACTATCTTGAAAGACTGCTGAGGTCATCAGTGCAAACAAAATGATTTCTAGTTATAGGTTCCTGCTATCTGAATGATAAAAATGTAAGATATTTTTATGTCAGGAGGCTGTATCAGGTTGCCAGTATACTGTAATAACCATAAAAACAAACCTTTGGTATCACCTGATATGAATTACTACTGCTTAGCTGAATACAGTGAAACAGTATTTTTTATATGACAGTTCACTAGATTAAGGAAGTGAGCAATGTTAATGTAGGTAAGTATAGCCACTTCTATGAGTTTCTAATGATACAGTTGTACTAAATCTCATTGTTCTCAGCACATGTAAAATAAGTAACTGCACACTTGACTTAAAACAGTAAAAAATTTGTAGTTGTTTTGAAATGCCATATTCAAATGTGGCTAGTTGCAGCTTGGTACAGTTTTTTATTTTAATAAAAGTAGGAGAAGCTGCGCATCAAGAGGAAGCTAGCTAGCCAGGTTACTCTGACAAAAGAGACCAGGTTTGAAACCCATTTGTGTGTAACTTAACAGTGACCTACATAACAGTAATCATTTTGAAGAAAGATTATTTTAGGAAAAAATGAGAACACAGGATAAAAAACACAATCAAGCCAACATATTTGTTATAATTTCAGAAAAGATGAACAACTGCAATCAGTAAAAAATGCAGGTTCTTGATAAATGAGGAAATGGGATAATATTTTAAAAATTATTTAACTTGACCATCAAGTTAAAATTTATTTAGTAGACCTGCAAAGCTTCTCTACTACTAGCTATTGCAGAACATGGCTAACTATTACACAATAGGGTAAATTTTCTCTGATGCTTATACATGATAACTAACACCAGTATTAGCTCTAGATGTACTAGTGTGTGACATATCAGAATACTCTTTATTAATAGGAAAAATTTCTTCACCGAAAGGGTTGTCAAGCATTGGAACAGGCTGCCCAGGGAAGTGGTAAAATTGCCATCCCTGGAGGTATTTAAAAGACATGTAGACATGGTGCTGAGGGACATGGTTTAGTGATGGACTTGGCAGTGTTAGGTTGATGGCTGGACTCTATGACCTTAAAGGTCCCTTCCAGCCTAGATGATTCTATGATTATATATCCACGTTTCAGCCACCTAGCTTAGGTTGAATTGCCAAGCACTCCTACAGCCCTTTGCCTGACCCTTTTGAGAACTTTATCAATTAACTTTGCTCCTGGTAACTTGCAGAAAAACTTCACACCACTGCCTCAGAGAAAACCCTACAGTTTGTAATAGAAGGGTAGCTCCTCTCCTCACGTAAACAATTTTTCTGTGTTTTTTTGAGGTAAACTATCAATAGCCTACTTAAAGTAGCCAGTTTATGAAAGTCCTTTCTGCTTCTTCTGTCTTAACAGCTTTTAGAAGGAAAAGTTTTGGAATTTTTTCTTGTCTGATGTCAAGAAATAAATACAAGGTTGCTTAATATGTGCAACTCTCTCCCACAAAGTTGTTTCGAAATTAAAAGCTGGATTACAGGAGAATGAAAGGAATTTAAAAATGTTGCCTTCAGGCTTAAGCAATCAGACTAATAATATGGGAGGTTAGAAAGGGACATTTACAAAGCTTTCCAAAGGCACCTAGCCCAATCCCTTTCTCTGCAGTACCTGTGTTTTTGAAACCTTTTTTTTTTTTCTCTCAATAAAACGTGTTTTTAGAATGCCACCTTCTTTCCTTTGCCTATCCAAAATGGAAAGTTCTCAGCTACTTACTTTTCCAAGTTTTTTTCAGCAAAGAAAATTTTGAGCACTTTCCACTAAGCTCTCAAAATAACCAAACAAGTAAGTAAAAAATAGGAAAAAATGGAGGCGAGAAAATAATTACATCCTGCACACTGCATGTTTCCAAATATTTTAACTGTATGCACTTGTGTAGCCTTCCCTTTTTACTCTGCATTTTAGTTTCCACATAAACTGGAAATTACACATCTTTGGCATCCTTTTGCTGATGTCCGAATTCATACATATCCTTCTCATCAGGAAGTCACTCTCCCTGTCAAAAGCCATATACGCAATTGCTTAAAGAGCCAAATAATTCCCAAGCAAGATGTGTGCCATTCAGAGCTCGAAGTCCATATTAAATACAAGTTTTCACATAAACCTAGAATGTTCTTCTTTCCCATTGGCTTCGTGGGAAGCAGCTAGAGATGCCACAGGCCTTTGCAAACCCTTCCATAAACAAATAAAGCATCAATACTGCAACTGCTACAGTTCGAAATTGGAAACTTTTTTATCAGTCACCACGAAGGAGAAAAAAAAAAATAAAAAAAAAATCAATCCAACAAAATATTTGCAAAAGATCTTGCTGTAATTTCTAGAGCCAGTACAGCAGACATATTTTACATGACAGCCCATAAGAATTTCTGCAATATATGCAGTAGATGATGAAGATACAGAGGCACAGTCAACAGCAATCTCAGAGAAAGAAGAATCTTGCAATGCTAAGAAACAACTCCCTTTTTTTGTTTAATACAGTCTCTTTTATTTTTTTCTGAACGCATTAACACAAAATCTCGCTGCATTACAAAGGAATAAAAGGGAGTCTACATAACCCCACAGGGTATTGCTAACACCTAGAGAAGATACCAGGACTGCTACACATGGTTGTGCTATGCTGAAGAAACAAAAGTAAGAAAAACAGAAATATCTATGTTGTCTACCAGTCTTCTCTTTCTTTTTTGCATTAAACATAAGCCATCAATATTGGAAAAAGTCAATTTTACTGTCCACATTTAAAACTCTCTCACAAATCTGCACTTTGTAACACCACTTTCCAAAAGACATTCTGTTTGCTCACTTTAAAAAAAGTTCAACTACTTAGTGCAGAAGATGGGAACATTTGGTTTATCAATGAAGCAGTGGAACGCAGGAGGCCCTGTCCTTACTTCAGGGAGCTGGTATTTTAACACAAGTATCAAAAGCTCCAGAGGGTTTATCAACAATGTAAAAATTTAAGAGCAATGCTCTGTACCGTTCTAAAGGTTTTTACACTTTGAAAATGAATGTAAACAAGCTTCCCTCACTGTGATGTGAAAATGAGTATGTTTACTTGTTGCACCAAGAAAAGGAGAGGGAATTCCAGGTGAGAAGACAGATTGAAAAAAAAAATTGAAAAGAATAAATGAGAAATGAGATTGCCAAGAGCAAACTTGTACTGTGCTTTGAAGGTGAGGAGTTTGAACATGATACAGAAGGAGCAAAGCCTGCAAATGACTCCGAACAAGGGAGTGACTTGGTAAGATTACTCTTGGTGAGATCAGCAGGAAGAAACATTCCTTTAATCTCTCAAATACTTTGCTGCCAAAAATTGGGCAATGGGAAAACACAGAGTTGCAAATGAAGCGGTTGCTGCATTTTTTGATGAAAACCTATCAAGGTTGACAGGTGTGACTTTTCATCTGAGTGTGCTTTTCTTTCCATTATGATCAAGTGTTAATGTATTCCCTGCCAAAACAGTGCAAGGTCTAAAACAACCCTGCCAATGATATTAAAAAAAGTTGCCACACACAGCTCTCCTACATGAATTTGATTTTAAATATCTGAGAGAGAATCTGACATTCCACTACCTGCTGAGAAAGTGATTTTAGGTTTATTTTCCATCACTCCCACTATTTTGTAGATGTTCGGGTGGTTTTCCAACCTTCTGGATGAACACAACATCACTGTCACACATCCTTCTCAAGTATTCCCTACAAACTCTTGTTGCCAGGATCTGGAAGGACTTTCGCTACGCTTGATTTGGAACTGGTACTGTGTCCTCCCTCTCCCAAAACACCCTCACTCCCTTGAAATTCTTTTGGAATCAATTTAATTCCTTTAATACCCTGACCTCAAACAGGCCCTTGCCTACTGTGGAAAACAAAAGGTGCTAATTTTAGCTGTCACCGTAGTATACACAAACATGCGTCCACTGCATGCACAGAATAAACGACAAACTCCATTTGCTACTTATTTTCACTTATCCTTTAAAATTTTTCATGCCTCACAACTTCCTGGAATATCTGTGTTTTTTCCAAAACATTTTTATGGTACTCGAAGCAGCTGGTCGGCCTTTTGAAAAGGCAACTAATCCTAGCTGAAATTACGCATTTTTTTGCAAGAGAAATGTTCCTGTATGCTCTTTATTATAACAAAAGAGCTGAGCAAGCCAGAAGAATGCTACGTTAACATTTATCTCTTGTGCTGTGACAAGCTGGAGTTTGCACCTCCTGGTTATTTTAGCCAGACTGTAAAAGTAGACAAACAGCCTGGCGCAAATGAGCCTTCTGCTCAGTGCAGTGCTGCTCTAACAGGCCTGAACCCATAACGCCTACAGAGAGCACTATGCTTCACATTTCATATTGCTCAAATGAGTACATTTCAGCATAAAAGTATTAGCGTAGAAAACAAAATTGATCCATGTCTTGAGTTTATTGAGTCTGAATTAGGTGGTGGACATTTTCTAGCTGTATCTGGCATCACATCGTTCCCGCCTGCTGCCACTGTACCTTTACAAACCCTTCCCATCAGCCTCCATAACCTCCTCAGCCTCCGTTCTGCCTGAGCTTTGCCTTTCTTAATCCTATATCTACATGCCTAGTGTTTCTAAATTCCTCTGGTGTCACCCATCCCCACCTCCATGTTCCCTAGGTTTCCTTTCTGCAATGGAGCTCAGTGAGGAGCTCCCCATGCAGTCAGCCCAGTCCTCCTGCGAGCGCACCCCATGGCCCCCCACCTCCAGCCATCCCTGCCCCTGAAGATGAATTGGCTCTCCTGAGTCTCAACATGATTCTGCTCCCTAACTGGCAAACAGATTTCCAGCCATATGTGACTACTTCTCTGTAAAGTAGTGCAGAAAACCATATTCCACCTGTTTATGTTAATTAGCCCCTTATCCCATTAAGAGTTGCCACTGCAACTCTTAGGTGGGAGCTAATACTTAAGCAAGGTGTCAACCTCAGTTACTCCAGCAGATCTTGGCCAAGTTTTCTCTGAAGTTGCACAGCTCTAGACTGTCCTCCACTGTACAGGAGTGCTTAATTTTTATGAAAACTATCAGCTCAAACACAGCAAAAATCTCTCATTATTGTAATTCCACTGTCAGAGGCAGGGAGAGCTGTATAAGGAGTTCACAAAGTAGAAGGAGATATTTCAGGATAGACAGGAAAAGATTTTCCATTTTGCTTTCAAATGCAGTTGTTTATCCAAGAAGTTTGTTTTGTTTTTGAGCATGACAGGTGAACAATGGCTAGAAACACTAGGCAATAAGAGGCTTACACTGAAAGGATAACCTGTTTGCCTCTTGGTATTTTCCACAGAAAAACTACCAGAACTTAGGTCCAGGGAGGTCTAGTTGGTCTGAGCTTGCTTACAGGCATTCTGCTTCTCTAGTCTATTTGCACCGGTGACATTATATTATTTGGTTACAACAAACCAAACAGATTTCACCGTGCCACAGAAACTAGAGGCATTTCAACTACTTAAATGAATGGTCTTTCAGCAACTGTGTTTGCATTCACTGCGGACAGAAGAAGAAATTTGAAAGTAACAAGTCGATCATTACTATGCTGTTGTAACACAGATTAAATCTCCCTGTTTACAGATTATTTCATTGCGAAATCTCCCCCCATCTTTTTTGTATTTGGCAGACACTGCCTCAAAATGGTAAGCTTTTAGTATTATATGCATAAAGCCCCTTCTTGAAAGTAGTCGTCTATTTCAAGATACACATCCTTTCTACTTCAAACAACAATTTAATAGCAATTCTATCCTGTTGTCATATGAGTTTTCCTAAAAGCCCTTTGCCTCTCCAAATGTTATGAGGACCTTGTAGTCATTTTGTAAAACAACAGCTGAAGTATCTCTTGGACTTGTACGACAATTTACCAGTCTCTGTATCTATGAAAAACAAGTTTATACAAGGTTTGGGCTTGGTTTTTTTTTTTTTGCTCTCAAGTACTTGGAGAAGTTAAGGAAGGTAATTTTTTTCACTTGTCTATGATATAAACACAAAACAATCGATTCTTTTACCCAGTTCAATGACCATTTTCCTTCCCCAACAAAGGGAGATTATTTATATTTTATACTATTAGCTATCTCAGATCTGGTCACAGATTTCATTTATGTGTTCATGCCATAAATAAAAATATATACTTCTATACAATGATTTTTATGAAGAAGCTATATGTATGAAGTTTAATAAGTAGTATATTCTTGTACATATTTTTTCATTTTGGAGCAGTCTTAAAGTATATGAACTGCACTACATTTTGATGAAACTAAAATGGAAGATGTGCTCCAACACTGACTTACTGTTCCGACATTCCCTGGAATCAGAGTAGAGTCCACTCAAAGTATTACCTCTGAAAAAATAGAGGCCGTAGCCACCAAGTCCTCAGCACCCACTGTTTTTCTGCTATGGATCCATTCCTACTGCAGATTACTTGCTAATATATATAGCCAAAGCTTTCCCAACTTAAGTTTTTAGTCCTCTGGTTGCAAAATGTGACAGAAGCCATAATCTCAATGTTTTCTTTGAAATAATTAAAGCAGTTCTCACTCCAGCCACGTTAATCTCACTAGAAGTTTATTTCATGCAAGTTAATTTCATGATATCCAGACAGACCTTTTTTTCCCCAAATCTGTCTCCTAAGGATAGTAAAACTGCTCAGATAAAATCGCTAACAACAAGAAGGGACTAGATATCAGAAACTCTTTTGTAGGAGATAGTAAGCTCTTCCACGTGGTTGATAAAATTGCTCAAGAAGTGCATGGTAACATCTAAAACTTGAAGGAGCCTGTCAGCTCCTACTGCATAAGGACCTCCTGCCTTTTAGACTCCACAGTAAGCAAATTA
Source organism: Ibidorhyncha struthersii (assembly GCA_013398815.1). NCBI lineage: Eukaryota > Metazoa > Chordata > Aves > Charadriiformes > Charadriidae > Ibidorhyncha > Ibidorhyncha struthersii. The sequence continues at coordinate 501,740 of VZSZ01001410.1, forward strand.
ATAACCACCTACTTACATTAACAGGGAATGCACAGAATAATTACGTTCCACAAATAAATTCTCAAGAACAACTTACAAGAAGTACAACTTTCTCATTTAGATAAAAAGTATTTTAATTACACAGTTCAATCATAATGCATTATTATGGGAAAGCACTCCTTTGGAGCCAAGAGTTAAGAATCAGATAGGCTAATGAAAGGCTGATGGTTCTTCAATTCTCTTTCTTAACTATTCATGCTACTAAACTGGTTGAGATACATTTGGAAAACAGCATTCAGTCATGCTGCTTCAGAGTTCTCCGATTCAGACTCCAGCAAGGCCTGATGGAAGACAACTCCTCAAGCAGGACACTCAAACTGAAACTCCACCACTTTTTGTCACATTAGTGGGAAAGCCTACACCTTAAGGCCCACCACTAATGGAGCTGGTATTTCTCAGCTCGTGTATGAAATTGTACCTCATTTATATAGAATCAAACTGATAACTACTCTTAAAGACACAAACGGACAGTAAAGCCCCTGTGAATCTCAACTGCATTAACACAGCCCTCAGCTCTGTAATTGTTGCACTCAGCACATTTGTGTGAATTGGTGCTGACACAGAAATACTGTCCTGAATAAAAAGCCCTGAATATATATTCATGTAGGTACAAAACTTGCATGTGGTACAACAATGTTGATAGCAGGCCAATATACATGCTGTTGTCACACACATTCAACTTTCCTGCAGGGTAAACACTCTTCAACCCACTGACTTGAGCTCAAAGCTCCAAACAAATTCTCTCGTAAGCAGTTGTTATGGTTTGAAGAACCCACAACAATTTATTGCCATTTAGACAATTATTCTATCATCCAATGACCCCTCCCTACCCAGGATGGGGAATCGGAGAAAAACAAGGAAACTCAAGGACTGAAATATAAACAGATTTAAAAGAATAAGACTAAATAATTACCATTAATAATACTAAAGAATCAATAAAAGATATCAATATGAAATATACAAGGATTATACTCAGCCAATTCTATCAGTAGGAAGCTGTGCATTCCCAGCAGAGGGACAGCAAATGCTGGACACTGCAAGCATGATGGCTTTGGGAGGAAGGAAAGGGCTCACGGGTCCGGCACCAGGGCAAGGACTTCTCTGGACTGCCGCCATCATAGGAGAGAAAAACTCCTCAGCAAACTTTCTCATTTATATCAAATATGAAGTTCATGGTATGAAACAACCCTGCTGGCCAGCTTGGGTCAAGTGTTCCTCCTTGTCCCTACACCTGGCGAGCTCAAAAACACTGAGACCTTGAAACCCGCACGCCATTGCTGGCTATGAAGTAAATATTTTCACACATTCAGACACTAAGGTCTTCTAAAAATGCACTTTTCCCAAGTATTCGGGGAGACCTTACTGAAAAGTAAAATTACTGCTGTGTCGCTCAAACCAGGACAGCAATAAACCCCCCATGTTTCTCCTAACTGTCCTTCCTGTCAAGTTTTGTAGACATTCCGATTTTTCTCTTTATTCACTCAACCCTGTTGTCTCTCTGTAGGATAGCTGAGGTTTAGGACTTGATGTGACCCCAGACACAGTTTTGGAAAGTATAGTATAGAAAGACCGACATATACCATGACACATTCTGTCCAAAATTTGCTGCCTTCAACAGAGCTGGCTTCTAAGTCTGTCCCTGCACTGCCTGAAACCCTGCATTTAAGGTTGTTTCTAAAGAGCCCATTAAGCCTGCGATGCAGAAAATCACTTTTTCCAGAAAGGCACCAAGTCTTAAACTGAAAACATTGACAGATGAACAATTTATCCCTTCCATTAGGAGGTTTCCACTGGCTTACCATGCTACAAAGATTAGACACTTCTTGAAGTACTTGTGTAACTCACAGTAACTTTAGCCCATTATTTACCACTCTTCTGATTATGTAAAGCTGTAACTTGTAGTAATTGCTATTCCTTCTTTCTGCCACTTGTGATATGACATCATTTTTGCTACATCTGTGGGTTTTTTCCAGCTTTGGAAAAGTAGCATTTTTGTATCACAAAACATATACATACACACACATCCGGGCTTGCTTACACTGAACATAATTTACTATTTTTCTAAGCAACCAATACTTTGTCTTGAACTTCATTATGACAGCCCAAAATGACTGAACTCCTGGACTAAGAAGTTATACTTCAATCAAATCATATTTTATATGTTTCAATACATTCTGTAAAGTAAAATAATTATCTGTATTTTTTTAGAAACTAAAGTTACATTAATACAAGCTGCATAAGATCTTCAGAATAAGAATACTGTACTGAAGAATTTCAGTTTGAGCCACTTCCTTTACATTACATTAAGTGCTTAAGGAGTAAACAATCATTTTCTTTTTAAGCTTTTTTAAAAAGAATTGACAGCTAATTACATATAATATCTCTTTGCTCTCTTCTTCCAATACTATTAAAGATCTTCTCACATTTCCCAATAGATTAACTTTTCTCAAGTACAAAAATCACACTGATCCTATTTCATCATCTATATCAGTTACAAGTCCTGGAAGAGACAGAAGCCAGACCATAAAAACTGATACAGAAAGCCTGTGAAGGTCTGCTCCTAAATGCATTAAAAATCCTTCCAATACAACAAGCTGTTGTTTACAGCCATCTGCAGGTATCTCCAGTTAAAGAAATGTATTTCCAGTATTCTCTATATTGGAAGCAAACCCTGAGAAACTATTTTGAAATCTGGGATTTGCCAGATCAGAATGGTTACATTAATGTTACCCTTAACGTCACTACACTGAACCAAAGTAAGATCTCTTCAATATCAAAGAAGGATCAAGTCATACGTGCACAAGTTCTGCAGCTCTGGCAGAACTGGCATATGAATAATTACACTTGTGCCAGTTTTCATGTGCTTCCATAATTGGGTCACATTATTCCAGTTTCTGTGACTTCAGTCTTCTGATTTTAGTATTTATTGCAAAACTTCATGCTTTGCAGTTACTTAAATATACACTCTGATATATTCACAAATAAATATAAAACTCTTCTAGCTACGAAAAAAAGGCCAAAAAAGTAATGCTGCAGTTTCAAAATCTGAAGGTTAAATTAAAGATACCTCCAAACGTTACTTTTTTCTTTTCTTTAAACATGAGTTTGGAAGCCCCTCCCCCTACCACCCTGAATGCTTTGAGCTGCTGCTAACAAAGACTAAGTCTTTAACTTTATTTATGAGACCTGGAATACAAGACAGAAAGAAGCAAACCACATTCTGCCACGTACCTTTCAAAGCATGCTTTGTCTCCTCCACAGGGAACTCAAATTTTCCCTATTAATAGACTCGACTGAAGTCTTCTCTGGATCCCTTAACAGTCTTTATATAATTTAGGAAGGAAAGGCCAAAGGAATAACTTTCTGTGATAATGACTGTAACAGGAATCCTTATTTACCGAAACTGTAAGACTTTCCATGTGAAACGTCTTGTTTCAGTTCTTTGGATTCAACTTACAAACTTTGCAAACTGAGGAGGAAACCTGAACGCAAAAAAGGAAGCCATGGATTTTCTATTTAAACACAGCTTGAGATGCAAAAGCAAGGCTACGGCAGCTTGTTTCCAAAGTATCAAATAAAATACAAAGAAACAGAAGATTTTTTTTTTAATAGTATGTTGATTATCTATCCTAAATTCTTGACAATGTTAAAAAAATTAAGAATATATAAGGGCTGTATGGTATGAAACTAAAATAATTTCTAAAGCATGTCTTCTTTTATATTTAGGTTTTTTTGAACCTCAAGAAAAGTCTCTCATGGTTCGTATCATGGCACTTTCCTTGTAACATGCCTCCACTTTGGTTAGGTATTAGCGAGATCATCTTGCAGTACAAACAAAATTCTACCCTTCAGAAAAAATTGGTATTACACCATGCTGCTTCTAAGTATTGTCACACATGCACACACTTCTGCAAACCTCATTTATCATCCATGTATCAGAGAAAATAGGTTGCAAATTTATTACATTGCCTAAAGGAAATCAAACATATTATCTCATTATTCAAGTGTTCAAATTTAATTTCCTTACAGGTTTTAAGTCTACATTAGCAGCTTATACTTAGTTTAAACTTCCAGATGTAAATAATTAGCTCTACATAAAAATGGCCAACCTTGGCAAGATGGTGCCTCCAACGCTCCTTGCATCACACTATTTTTGTGCTTCCCAGACTTTCAGTTAGGAGTGCTAAATACACGTTTCTATTTGTTTCTGCAGACTGCTATACTGCTCAACCGTTTAGTATCATAAGGTTTGACAGCTGGCTTTTTCCAATTAAATTATTTAGACGTTATGAAGGTCAGACATTGCCTCTCCTCTCCCCTGCTTAAAAAAAAAAAAAAAAAGAGCCATTTCTAGGAATGTATTTAAATTGTTTTGTGTGGGTAAACACAGTGCAGGCTTAAACGGCCTCTGTAAATACACCATTAACTAGTTAAAAGTAAAAGCTTATCCAGATGTGTAAAATATAGTACTGTTTGGTTTCCTAAATTCTATTTGCAGCTGATGAAAGCTTCTGCGTGCAATGCTATTTAATTACAAGAAACAATTAAAAATATTCCTTAACAATTCAGTCTACATCTGTAACACCGCCGCTAAAGTTAACTATACACAGAAGTCTTCTGTTTAAATTTAACATGAGTCTTTGGTCATTGTACAGAGGCGCTTAACATAAAAACATATCAGAAGGAACTGTATTTTACAAATCAGCATTGTCATCATTACAAATCAGCATGTCATTGATTTTCTTTAATATTTTAAAAGACAACAATAATAAAAGCCTTGCTTACTTTGGAAACTTGTTCTAAACAATAATTGTTATTGTTAACATCTGCTCTAAACATGAGCTAGAATATAAACCTTAATAATGTGGATGAAAATTCCAAGATCCGATCATGACTTTATGAAACAAAATCCAATTTGTATGAAATGGAACATGTCTGCTATGGAGCCAAACGCAATTTTTAGCTTGGTTACATTCGAAAAGGAATCCCTGCGGTCTTGGCCAGCTTCACTCCCCTCTCTATCAAGTGGCATTAAAACAAGCAGGCATGAGAGTACTGCGTTAGTGCCATCCTCCGTTTGGTTCTCTGTGGCTGCTGGCTGCTCACTCAGGACATGTATAATTTGACACCGGGCACAGGCGCCCCTTTTCCAGCTGGCTGGTAGAAGACATGAGAGTGATAAGCAAACCAGCAAACCCACAAATACTGTGGGACCAGTTAACACAGAGGACGTGCAGATGCATCACAGGCCACTGCAGTGTTGGTACAGGACTAAATGTCTAATGAAAATAAGCAACCTTCTTAACCACAGGAGACTTCAAATTGAATTGCCTTTCAGGAAAGTTACAAGTGCACAAATTGGGGAAATAATGTAGATGGTCTTCTACTCTCCCCTCTCCAAAAGAGCAAAGGAACAAAAACAGTTTTTTCTTTTGCTTGGGTTCAGTGGTTTGACTGTTGCAGCTTATCATTACCTAATATTCAACATATAGAACAAAGACCAATGAGGCAGTAAAGAGAAAATTGCTAGAAAGCAAACATTCAGGCAGGGTATCAAACTAACAATTACAGCGTAACCACAGTTTCAGCAACACACAAACTGAGGCAATGGGATTCACCTGGTCTCTCGCGGTAAAGAAGAGACCTGTGCTTCCAGATTACCCCAGCACACACTGACCACTTTGTTTCATTCACTGACGAATGTCCATTATCTTACACCCGCTTTGTTAAACAAAATTATCTGCCTTGATAGGGAGTTACAAATCCAGCCTCCCTAAAAAAAGCTCCTAGCTGAGAGCAGAAGAGGACAGTAACAGGCAGACCCAACCGCATAAGACAACCATCAAAATCCAGACTGCGGCAGCCCTGAGGCTACCCAAGCAATGACTCCTTCACTTCCCTACAAAGAGGATAAATACACACGTCTCCTATCTTAACGCATAAATTGCTCATCACGCAAAAATAACGCAAGTCTCAATTTGTAAAATTTGTTACAGGGTGACCATTGAGCATAAGGACTTCTGACAGGCTGCTCAGGTTAGGAGACCTGCCTAGCTTTCAAACCCCATCCTGTACAGTGCCAGGGAGCCTCAACACCCCAGCAGGTCTGAAAAACTGGGAGCAACTCATTATTTAGGTAGCTTAGTAAGGACCAGGACTACCTATATACTGTCATGTTCTCACCTTACAGTTTCTGGTACAAACCACATTGTATTGACTTTAGCTTGGCATGTGTTCTCAAGCTGTATCTAGATACTTCAAATTTGTCAGTCATTCACCTGAAATAATTTCCTGCTTCTTCTGAATTGTTGCTTTCTGTTACGTCAACATGGCTTCACAGTCAGTGAAGCAGGCTTACGTCCTAAAAACATCAGACAGACTGTAATGGCCACTTCTAAAACATCAAAGTCTTATCATGCCAATGAACTTCAAGAACAAGCTCAAAAAAACCTATACTTAAAATCTACTATATAAGATTTACTTAGAGTCTTCTAGAAGAATTGACTGCATCCTCCCACTCAAAATGCCCCTTTAGAGAAAGATCTCGCACTAAAACGAGGAAGGCAAAGGATCCCAACCTAGTTTCTCTTCAAAGAGGTCATCATCTATTGGGTCATCCACAACACAAATTTTAGATTTTCAAAAAACACAGCTGATGTTTTGCAACACAGAATGTACTAAACAACTTGCTTTACATAACCATAGACAGATTATTTTCCTATTACATCACCCCTAAAAGGTCATTTTAATGATGCTTCTTTATGCTTCATATTGCATTAACAAAGGTTCAACTAAAAAGCCTACTGAAAGTTAGCTTTTTCTCCTTAGATGAGATTTTGACGCCCAAGTTAGCCCAGTAAGAACTCAAAGTTGAATTATTGAGCCTTGTTTTACTGTATACACAAATGAAATTATGCTAATATATAAAATGCTAATATATTTTCTCAACTTTAGTCCTCTAAGATCATATCAATAAAATATAAAGTCAAAAGAAAAATGAGTCAGAACTTTGAATATATTTGGACTGTATACAATAAAACAGAAAATAGTTCTACCTCTCTCCAGCCAGTTTATCAACGTGTTAATTTTATATTTACACATACACAGAGGTCATAATCCAAAAAAGCTTTGCTTGGAAATCTGAACACAGCAGTTGAGAAGTGAAGATTTGTCTTTTAACATTAGAAATTGAAGAAATCTGCACTTTTTCAAGAGATTTAAAACTTGTACAAATTATTTCAGGCAACAAGATTCTTCTCGTATGGCTCTTTGGTGTTTAGTAGATGAAAAATTGTATTTATCTGTAATTCCATTTAAGTACCTGTACTATCACTGTGACTACAAGTACAAGCCAAACTCTTTCCTCCTCATATCTTTGCTACAAGTGGTTATTCCTGGCATAGTTAATTACTTTACAGGTTAAGAGTTTTCTGCTTCTCCAGTCTTCAATTTTATCTTCTACCCTCTATAAAATTAACAGCTCTTTCCAAAGTCTTTAAGTAAGAATAACTTTTCTTTATACCCCATCCTGATGAAGCTTCCAAAGAAATGCAATATAAATAAAAGAAGAAACTATTAAACTTCTAAAACCGTTAGTTTAACCCTCTGCATTTTAAGGATGTGTATTAACCCCCCCCCAAGTGATGATTTGGGATATTTTTTACTATATCCAGCAATTAGTTTATTCCAGCAAAGACAACAATTCCACATCATTAACTCCCCAAACGTGATCCCTATTGCCTTGCATTTATTACTACTTACAACTATTATTTATTTAAATCCCTTGAAACTTAATTTGATTCCACATACATAGGTAGATGGAACTAAGTGGAGCAGGGAATAGCTTTGGACAAGTAGTCTGAGACAAGAACAAGAGACTTCCTAAGAGGCTTCCATAGCACAAGCACTCCACTCCCAGACCTGTACCTCCCACATCAACTGAGCAACAACCCATCCCCTCAGAGAGTTCAGCAGTTCCTCTGGTAAGTGAAAGATATTAGTCTGCTCAACTGGGCCATTCCAGAAGCATCAAAACCTCAATTTTGTTGTGTTTTATCCAAAGTGATGCCACAGAGCCAAAGAAACCTGCACTATGAACAGAGAAAGCTTTATGCCAAACAACGTTTTGCTTTATTTTATTAAAATATTCACCAAATAAGGAACTTAATCCAGCACTTGAGTAAAGAAATGAAGGATGAGAAAGCAAGTAGGGAAAATGAGAGGCTGAAGACAGGAAAGGCATGCCCGGTGCAAGTTAGGAGACCCCTCCACAAAGTTAATGCACCGTTTTTGTATTTAAGAGGAAGGGTATTGACAAGACACATCGCAACATAAATTAGGATTTGAGTGTAAAGACAACTTTTCTCATTAGCTTCAGAAAGTGTTAGTATTTCAATCTGTAACCATGGCAAAATACAAGTCATGCAAAGATTTAATAACTTTCATAAGCTGGGCTGATAAGATCCCAGATTTCTGACAGCCAAGTAATTGGCTCAACAAGTGTCATCCTATGGAGGATCTCAGTAGCTCTCCTCCCCCACCCTCTTTTTACCATAGGGATAAAAAAAAAAAAAAACCAAAACAAAACNCACAAACCAACCAAACAAAAAAACCCAAACCACCCAACAGAAATTTGTAAGGCATCATGCTTAAATTCATCCATCCAGGCAACAGTGGAAAACTAATAATCCAAAAAAAGCCCTCTCTCTGGAGACAGAGAAAAGGCAGATAGTGCAAAGGCTGTACTTTACCTACTGGTGTCATACTGGGATCCAAAGATGAAAGGCATTTTAGTGAAACAACAAAGCAACCCTTCCAACAATACAGAAAAGCTTGTCTTATTAGTTCATTGCTGGAACCAGTTTACATTTAGACATAAGGTAGCTCTTCCACTGTTTCTCCCTTTCACGTACAACTTATGTTAAAAGCCAGTAACATTACACATTCAAGTCCTCCAAGTTAGTAAATGCTGAGCCAAGTCTGCCTGCAGAACTTTACATTATTCCCCTATATATGCACCATAATACAGTCTCTAATTACATGATCACTGTTTCAACTTTCTAGAGCCAAGACTGCATTATATTGCTTTCTTATCGTTAATGGGTGGTCATAAGCCTCCCCGTCTTACTCATCTGACCAACACAGAATACTAAATTTTCAGTTTCCCCAACTAAGGCTTTTATTATGTTAAGCACAACAGAGTTAGTTATAAATATTTAAAATTGATTCAGTGAGATGAGGGAGTGGTGTAACTTTAGTTTTACAGATAGACACAAAAAGTTAACAACCAGAAGTCCTCATTCCCTTTAGCTGACTTGTTTTGTTCCTTTCTCTCTAGCTCTCCTTTCCAGAAAACAGGACACTTAAGAGATTCATACAATAGGTACCAGTGAAGGCAAACATCAACATGTGAAAATGCACCCAGACACACATTTTCCATACAGGAAACTACTGCATACTTATGAATGCATACCATGTTATGAATTAATACTGAAATTGGTTTGATTACAAAGTCTAGGGAAAAGACAGACATCAGGCAACCACTACTTTAGAGAGAGTACCTGAAGTACTCAGCTAGCCACCAAGAGACCAAATGATGTTATATCCATACGTGAACAGGAGGAACACTTTTCCATTCCAAACATTCAAGAGCAAAAAAGGTGAGGTTTTTATCTGGAACGCTTGAGAAAGTATTTTGATGGGGCCCACAGTTAGTATTGCCATATCAACCTTTGTGTTGTGGCTGTCCAAGGTGAACCAGCTATTAGACTCAATCTCTTTGAAAATAGATAGAGGTGGAAGTATTGGCCTTTGCAGGAAAAAAACATGGTCCCTATCTGGTTTGCAGCATTTTCCTGGCCCTGCCAGCCTGAGTGGACCAGTTAAATTACCACTTAAATACCCTGGAGAAGGAGGGAAGAAAGCTTACAAACAACTGCATGATAAAAGTAACTCAGACAAATTTTTAGAACGAAGCGTCATTTATATCCCATCTGCACACATCAGATTATAGATTTTGTCCCTCGCTTTAAGACCTATAATACTTACTTCCTCCTGTCCTAGACTTTATTTTTGGTTAGCTATAGATTATCTCATATAAATACACCTGGGCCAGAAGAAACCAGATGCAAAACACAACTTTTATCAACTTAAATTTTTTTTGTTCTTATTTTCTACCCTCCCCTTCCCTGACAATCTCACTCTTTCCTTCTTCAAAATGGACCTGAGCTCCACTCCCTTACATGGCCAACTGAAACTTGATTCAAATACTGTGATTAGGCTTACATGCCATCTTTATCTGTACTTGGATCCGTACAAACTCAGGTGTAAACTAAACTTTAAAGTCTAAGCACAAAAAGTTAAAAACTTTATAACTGTGGTATGCTTCCCAGTTGTTAAAAATAATACTACTAAAAAAAAAGTGAATGTACACATTTCTCCCCTCATCCTCCACATCTTACTTGAAGGCAAGTATCATTGAAAAACTATGCTCTGCAAATGTGTTTGCCGGTGCTGAATAATCAACGAACTCCAGAAAAACTACTGCAGTTAACATTATTTAAAAAAAAAGTTCCGTAAATGGACCATTTAAATTCATTGTGTTAAATACTTTCCCATTCTGAAAGAGTATTTTGAAGTCTGACTCATAGTTAGGATTACAGCATTTGAGGCAGGCAACTGAAAATGGAAAAGCTAATGCCCATCAGCCTAGCTATTTTCTATATACTGTTTGAATATTAGCATTTCAAAGGACCTATGAATTAGAAATCAGCCATCTCCAGATGTACAGTGGGACTCCGGTTACAGAAAAAAAATGACAAATTATGTCAGGAAATCCAAGAAAAACTAATCAGTTTTTCAAAAAATTATTTAATGCAGTAGTTAATGACTACATTATTATAGCTTGCAAAATGCTTTTTAAAAATCACAAGTGATGATTGAAAAATGCTCACACACACATTTACACTTATGGCAACGCACACAGACTCATCTTAGAAATTGCTTGTTATTACATGGGTAGCCAGCATCCCTACTACAGCAGATTTTGTGCATTTCATTACACCCATACAGAAAAAGAAAAAAAAAATTAATCTAACTCTTATTCTTCTGTTTGTCCAAATAAGTAATGTAAAGTTACAGTTTAGAAGTAGCTGGTGTTACCAGAAACTAGACAGAACATTAATTTCTAGGTGAACAAGTGCTAGTACTCTCTCATATTTTGGCACAAGCTAGTTCATTAGCAGCTTGATAGTAAAAGCGGAACAGCAGCTTTCTGGAATAAAGACCTACTATGCTATTTGAATACAAAGCATGTTTTGGACACAACAGAAAAAGGGACTATTTTAACATATAAGTTAGAAAATACACAATTTACCGTCCTGATCCCTCAACACATGTAGCTGAATACATTAGAGAAACAAATTTACACAGTTAAAATATAACTAACTTCCTTGGGAACAGGTTTCCATTTTGCAGATGCATTAAGGGCTTTGAGTCTTGGAAGGAAGCACTTGGAACATGCTGAAGGTTAAAGTTTGTTTTGTTTTGTCTGAATATTTGTTGCAGGGAATATAGGCTCTTCAGAAGAAATATGCTTTTCTGTTGGCCCTCATTTTTCCCAGCAGACAATAGCTGCTACTGTCCAGCATTTAAATGACCCTTGCCCTGCCCTCCTACTTTGTTTCCCTTAGGAATGTCATTCATCCTTTTGTAACACATTGCAACTCATTATTGCCTTATTTTTTCCTGCCACTTTTGTTCCGGTCTTTAAAAGAGAACATATACACTCTTTCAGTCTAAGGGAAAAAAAAATAAAAAGGAAATCATTAGGACTTGGGAGAATGCTCAAAGACAAATATTCATGTTGTACTCCAACATAATCTGAAAGAGTTTTTACCCATAAACTTACCAAAAGTAGTTAGTGAACTAATCATAGACACAATTAAATACCACATTAAAATACAAAATTTAAGGATATTTCTTCTTTCTCATTGCTCCCTTACCTTCATCAACTTTTCATCATACGTTTGTAAAGGAGAAGTGATTGCTCCCCCAACCATCTCAGACTAACCTATACGTGATCTTCACATACTCACACCTTTCCCTAGAACCTGTGAATTTATTTAGTAGAGACATAACCCTTATCTGCACTAACAGAGTTTTCACAACATATTTGCACTGTTGCTCTTGCTACTTCTGATACACTGGCACTGAAGAACAAAGGCAGACCTCCCATTTCTGTAACACACTGACACAGCTGAGCCAGTATTAGCAGAGACTGAACTTTTTTTTAACAACCACTCCTCACATTTACAGAGGTACCATGTTTCTTTGAAAATTTCTTTGAAAAAGTACCTGAAAAGTATAATTTTAACTTAAGAGTCTAAAAAAAAAAAAAGACCTTCAATTTCTTCAACCGCTCTACAATAATGTCATTTTCACAGCCAGCAATACAGACTAATACAACTTTCCCTGACCACAGCTCTTTGCCTAAGAGTAGCCAAGACATTAGTAATCAACTACAAAAATATCCAAAGATGACAGGAGAATGGCAGTTGCAAAAACTCAAACTTTTAAACTACCCTAAAACTCCTACATATTAAAATATACCTTGGTAATCAAACCTTATTCTCAGAAATATAAATAGTGAGGATACAAAGATTTGTAGAAGGAATATTCAAAACACTTATTTTAAATAAATGTTACATGCAAACAGTTATGAAAAACTTACTGTTACAAAAATGATACAAAACATTATTAACAACACTGTTCACATTGACCATTTACAGTCAAGCCAGTGAGAAAGGCACAATTTAAATCTCGGGGAGGGGGGGGAGGTTCCTAGAGGATGTGGATGAGGAGACACAGAAAAGATTCAAGATTACAACCATCTACTGTGAACCAGCAGCCCTGGAGGGAAAAATGTTTCTTCTCCTTTTCTTTTAGTTCACCAGATATTTCTCCCCATGCCTGTGCTACATGCTAGCAAGAAAAATGAAGTCTTTGTTTCCCCATTTCCCTTTATTTATAGTTCTGTGGCTCCAAAAGCTTGCAGTCTCATGCAATGAACACTGCCACTGGAAACATTACAACAGCATGTCAAATCACACAACGAGGTACTTCCATATCACATCAAACTACTTGCTGTGGAGAACCAGGGGTCCCTCTTAAAAAAGGATAGCTGATATGTTGAACACAGTATTTCATTCTTGATCCTTTTTCTTTTCTGCTTTTTTTCAATCCTACTTAATAACCCAGCTGCCAATCACCATACTACAGTCACCAGCGAGAGGGTTTCACACAACCGCGTTAGCTGGTTCCTGCCACCGAAGCTAACATCGGGATCTAAAACGGGGCCCCTGCAATCCATCCCTCAATTCAGACCATCTCAACTTTTGCAAACAAATAGGTGAAAAGATCAGCCCAAATCATTTACAGCTTTGCCAACTGGCTCCTCTTTCCTCAGGCTGGCACCCTTGGCAGTTTAGCAGGGCTGCTCTTCTTGGCCACCTTCCAGCTGCCTGCTGGGATGAGCAATATTTACCATCTTACTCTTCAATCAGAGGGCAACAAATAACAGCGTGAGTTAAAAGGGGACCAATTCCCATTCTGACAGGAGTATTTGAACTACTGTCTTCAGGGGAAAAATTCAAATAGCCTCCTACATAGTCATCAAAACTCGACGTAAGAGTAGCTTTCATCTTTTAGATGCAAGAGTGAAAAGCTCCAGCCACTTCAGAGGAGAAGCAGTCAACGGCCTGAGAGTGTGTGTCTTCTCCACAGCCCAGCTGCCACCAGCACAGAAACCTGCTCTGCCGCCAGCTTCCTTTCTGGAAAACTGTTCGGCATTTTAATGCTGTAACACAACAATCTGAGTCACTCTCTTCAAGGGCCTCGTTTCGTTTCAGATTAATAGGAACCAAGGAAAAATTACGTTTTACAATTACAGTCTTCAATGTTATGTTTGTACGTGAACATTTGGGATTAGATGCGTGCCGTCCTAAATGCTTACAAAACAGCATAAAGGATGTGTAGGAGGAAGGTTCAGAGGGTGATTATACCTACTGCAACGAAAGACAACTCTGCCTAGCTAGTAAAAATTAAAGTTTTGGTCCTTTATCCAGCATAGAGACAAGGGAGGACCAAATTCCTTTTAAATAACACTGCTTTTACAAGTTGATATGGCTTACATGTTGTGATCACCTTCAATCAAAAATTATTTTTTTAAAAAAACAATTATATTTTGTGCACAACCCCATGTGTAAGGAAACACGCACAATCCATCAGATTCTAATCATATTTAATGTTATTTGAACTGCACTCAATTTTCATATTGCAAGAACTACAGACAATTAATACAGTTTTCTCCTCAAAGTATCACATCTCATTCTAACTACCTCTAACGAAAGGCTTTTGGCTATCATCGGATGACAAATAACGTAAACTAAAACCACAAGAATGTCTAATTAAGAAGTACTAGAAAATGATGCAACTCACTTCAGTTTGCTTTATTCCTTTACTAAAACTGGTACTTTTTTGCAGCAAAACACTGGGCAGAAGTAAAAATAAAGGACATTTTAGAGTAATTAACAAATTGAAACTTCAAAAAAAGAACCAAAAAAGTTAACCTACTTCAGACTTGCCTGCTGAAGTCCCTGGTACTTAGGAAACCAGTCTGCTTTTGAAGGACAAGATGATAGTACGAGGCATACAGCTGATAGACTGTAGACTTTTCACATGTTTCAATGAAGAATGAAGAACAAATTTGAAGAAAAACACCCTTAATTTTTAAATTTCTTAATTTAAAAGTGAAATTTACCTAAAAAAAAAAATGTAGTCAAATGAGGGGGCTGTTGAAAAGGTTTTCAGAGTACAGAAATTTTCTGATTTTGGTGATTTAGGGGCTTTACTTCAAGCAGCAAGTGAGCTTAAAAACAACCTACCCTGAGTTTAAACAAAAATACTGGATGCAACACCCCATGGTCTACTTTTTCTGTATCAAAATTTGCCTAGAGCAACCTGAAATGTTTGCTCCTATTCTTATTTTAGATATTTGTAGTTACTCATAATAGCATGAGATGCTAATAGTTAAACTTCAAGTAAGGAGAGGAAAACCTCTGAATTTTCTCACTCGTGATTATTAGTAGTGACAGGGCATAGTGCTTCTTTGTGCTTTCTCTGATTGCTTGAGCGAAATTTGATAGCATCTTTAACACCATACTCTGAAAAAGTGCATACATACTGACTTTTAAGAAAGATTATACTATAGAATTTTTACAACTAACGTGGTAATGTACACAATTGGTTATTTCAACACTTTCTGGTCCACAGCATAAAACTTTCTGTATTTAACCTCCAGATTGCATTAACTACCCCAAAATAAAGCATCAGGTTCTGTGGGTAAATCATGCTTATTACTGATTAATTTAAGAATATCTGGCCTTCAAAAAAGCATCATGCCAAGGAAAAAAAAAAAATCCTATTTGAACAAATGGCAGCAAAGTAGTTAGAAGAAACCTGTATATCTACCATATACCTTACGAAACACTCAGTGTAAAGTTAAATTAATACAGCTAAATTCTCAAAAAGATCAAGAGATTAACTAGGCAGATAAGTTTGATTCTCTTCTACTATGTATTATAACATAAAGAAAACAATGTTGCAACTTGGGTAATCTCTGTTCTCAAATTTTTACTCCTACTGTAAGGTACTATACTTAATCCACAGCATGCTCTACCGTGATTTACTGCATACTTCTCATGTGACTGATTAAGGTTTTATCTAGCTAAGCAGAGTAAATCAAAACACGCGTATCCAGAGTTTAAAAACTGTATTAGAAGATGACATAATGCAAGTAATTAAGGACTGCACATGAAAAGGGCTAAAGACAAGACTGTATGCTAGTTTAATTATAACTTTGAGGTGAATACCCAACCATACATTAGTAGAACTGCACACATACACACTAGAATAAGTAAAAGACCCTTTTTCTGTTTACTGAATGTATAATAGAATTACTTAAATGTTAATTAAAAAAATAACATTCACAAACACAGCACCCTATACAGTTAATCTAATTTATGCTAAAAAATTCTGGTTTATATTACTATAATCTACAGGGGGGTTGTAACCAATTTTGCCAAGACTTGCCTATGTTCTTCTAATACTCTGCTTGTCATTGGGAAATTTCAATTAATTCCGTTTCATCAGTACCACAATTTCCATTTCAACAAGTGCGTAGATACAATCTTTAAAAACTCGTTTATGAGTAAGCAACCTTAATTTCTTGTGTTACAGAGTTCAAGAGCAACATACATAATCTGAAAAATACCACATAATATTCTAGCATAAACACCATCAATATGCAATACTTCCATGTTTGAGATTTCTTATCTGTTACACCCACAAAGGAGATCCAAATGTGTTAGAAACTAAACATTTTGTAAGTATACAAATTATACGTGCTCATTTTATTAAAAAACAGAAAGAGTTAGGCAGGGTTTTTTAATGACAAATATCCAGTAGAAAACAGGTCTGCTCCACTTACTGATTTAAAAAGATTTTTTTTCTTTAAATCAAATTAGGCCTCAAAATACAACTAGAAAAATCATGTAAAAAACCCGGGTCTACTTCTGTTTGCTACTACTAGTTATCTCATTCAATGCTTTAGCAATGCAAGTCCACTAATGCAAACAGTAAGTTACTGTTTCAGCAACAAATGCCTGTTTACGTAAAACTGTACTATTTTTAAGGCTTGTTTTGGGTGTAATGATTTTTGGTTAAAAAATTAACATAAAAGAAAGCACATTTCATGTACTTAATACATGAAAATTAATTTACTTCAGCAAGCTTTCTGTAAATTACAACAATTAAGAGTTTTAATTGCATAAGGTAGAGAAGTGTATTATTTCTCTCCTAAGGCACCTGGATGTTCCGTCATTCCAATATCTAAATGCAGCACAAGATGATCTCTGACCTCCGTTGATCTTAGGTACAAAGTAAATAAGCAGTGAACAAAGTTTTAAGGAATAAAAAAAAAAAAGTTATTTTATTCATTTCACAGATCGAGAACTAAAGACTAATGCATCCTCTCTGGAAGACATTACTACAGCATCTAAACTATTATTGCCTCTATTTTCTACTCCACTTTCCTGCTGAAGATTATTGTCCATTTGGCAAGGACACCAGGAAAAAGCCCCATGTGCTAGCTCATCAGCCGGCACGGTTCAGAACCTGCTGATTAGCTTAAACTGACTTTGTCAGTCACCTTCAGCAGAAAGCAGGAGTGGTAGCAGTTTAAATTGCTGTTAAATAAACCTGTTAAAGATCATGATTCAGCTCACAGAGAGACTAAGCTATTTGCCCAATGTCATATATTCAGCTTAAGCGCTGGAACTTAACAGTATCTCACAGTCTTAACTGCAAGAAAGCACTCATTAATGCATTTTATTATTGAAGGTAAAAGATGAAGTTTCTGAATTCATCCTGATTTTCAGATTTTTTTTCTAAGTGTTTCCGGTCTTTTCTTTTCCATAATGTACAACTCCACTCAAGCCTCCAAATACAAAAACTCCACAGCTTACCTAGAATACTCTCTCTTGCAAGATACAAATTCTATCAAATTCATGCAGCCATATTTCTGCATGGCTGGGCTAGGGAGAAACCTTGACCAGATGAACTTGAACTGAAAGAATACCGCTAGATTCATTCTAGAGCTGTGATACAAGGTTATCTCATTCAGCAAATTCAGCTGGAGTTGATTTTTTCCCCCCAAAGTAGTACATTTATTTTGCCTTTTTTTTAAAAAAAAAAAAGAAAAAGTACAAGTCCATCAGCAAATAAATAAACCAACCTGATAAACAGAAACCGAAAAAGAAGCAATAACCTTAGCTGTGAATAAACAGAACTAAGTTATACAACTACCAAGAAAGAGTTTGCTGGTTATAGCATTGGATGAAGATTAACTTTGATCAGTATTTCTCTCTTCATCTTCCCATGAAATAAAAAATGCATTTTTTTTCAATAAATAGACCAAACTATCTCATTTCATGACATAGTATTTTATTATTTGCTCCAAAAATAAACCACATTTATTCAATACATGTACTTGAGCTTACCACAGCAAAAAGTATACTGAACATGGTGATTCATCTATATTGGTTTCTCAAACAGAGAAAGAATGCAAGAAAAAAACACCATATGAAGATCCCGACCAAATGTGTAGCACTAGAAAGGTCCCTAGACATATGTAAAACCAAAACATGGGAGAAAACTGCCAATATGGTAAGAAACAGAAGCATATAATGTATTAAGAGGTACCTTGTATACATAACATTGGTGAACACATAAATACACCAATATTTATGAACGTATGAATACACTGACTACTAAATGTATACTGACAGAGAGAGAGTATACCAATTGTGTTGCTGTGCCTCCACCTTCACACATACACTGAAAACAAGTTTCTAGTACAACCTATTATTTGTTTCAAAGGAAATCATGTGCTTCAGTCATAGCTCTGAAAACAACATGTTATTTTCACAGCTTGCTATACTTACTGCAATGGACAGAAAGATAAACTACTCTGATAAGAAAGTTTAGCAGAGAAGGAAAGTTACAAACCAAAGGAGTGGTATGCAAAATGCATCTTACCTACAGGAGACAGTGTCTTGTGAATTAGATTCAATCTAATTCCCTTTGTTTCATTCCAATGTATTCGTTGAGAATTACAGATCTCATCTCCCCACTGCTGGAAACAGGATCTAAATGGCAATTCATTAAATATATTTTATAAAGTACTTTTGTATCATAATATAATCTTTCTACTAAGGGCTCAGACTCAAATGGAGGAACCAAGAGCAAGAAAAAAAACACACCAGGAAAAAATGGTGATTGTTAAAATGCAGATAGTCTTAGGTGAAACTAATAAAAGATTATTTCTTGTCCCTCTTCTCCACAAAAAAACAGGAATACTCGCATCACCTCTGTTATAAAGAAATATAACTTCCCATAAGTTTATCCACCAAGTAAATTGCTAAAAAGAAAATAAAAATTCTTATTTGATAATAACTTATTGTGCCTCTTCAACAGTTCTGTATAGAATGTGTACACTGAAACTAATTTTCAGCATCTTCACTTCACTTATACACTTAGAGAAAACAAAAAATATTTACTTTGTCACTGCAGAAATTAATACTTTACTACTACTACTCAAGTCATACATCTTTAAGAGCCATGTTTAGGTTATGTATTAAGATGTAACATAGACCTGGAATCTTGATGGATCCCATGGCTCTTTCCTTATTTACACCACTTAAGAGTACAATTTAACCTATTGTTCCAGGCTCTTTCATCTACATATTAATTTATAAATAAGACCATTCCATTCAAGATGAAGGCAGCAAAATGCTGTCCAGCTGAGGAGGGGAGTGACAGAGCAGCTTTGGTGGGCACCTGGTACCCAGCCAAGATCAACCCATCACAACTGAGAATAAAACATCACTGTATTTTGAGAAGTACTCAAGTCACCGAAATACTGGGTGGAGGTTTTTTTGCTGTTGTAGTTTTAAGTGATTGCCCTATTTTGGGGGGAATTTTTTATTTAAAGAAACAAACAAAAAAAAACTTTTGAAGGAATCATCAACATAACCAGTTAACTCTAGGAGAGGATTTCAATCTGTGAACACCAGTGAAACAGTCCTCTACAATTCAGAATTAGCTGACTCAGCTGTGGAGAGGCAGGATTTCAGACATGTGCTGCTTCTCAGTGCTACCTATGAGCTACCTGCAGTGGGTGCCTTTTGGCATACATTGGGAAACCTAAATCAAAGCTCACCTATGTGATCAAAGCTGCAGTATCTAGCATCTTAACACTCAAGTTTTTCTTAGTCTAGCAAAAGAACGTAACAATACAAACACAATTGGGTCAGAGAGCCAAATTTGATGTCGCCCACCTGACTGCAACAACAGATTTCTGCAGAACAGTGTGGGATAAAGATAAACATCTCTCTGCTGAAAAAAAGGCGCCTAAAATTAGTTTCAAAAAATAGCATTTTAGTTAAGATCTCTCACCAACAATTATCACAGAAAGCACAACGAATTTTGACAGGAGCAAGTGTGGGGCAAGGCTTCTGTTAATAAACTTTATCATTAAATCTACTACCATTAACTCTATACTCACGAAGACTCTACTGCTTATTAACAGTTCTTTCTCATCTCAGCAACATACTAGATTAAGTGACAGATGAACAGCTTACTTTTACTGCTAAAGTGCTAGAGGCTACATTTAGTTTTTGACAGTCACAGCAGTTTTGATATGCCTTGGTGGCACATTTCATTGCAGTGTTATCGTTACCAATGGAAAAATCCAAACACTAAAAGCACACACAGGAAAATGCCGGTGGATAAGCATTTAATGGTCTTGTCCATTTGAGGATGATTTCCTTCAGAGAAGCTTCCAGCACAACTTCACTTACAGTAAGAAATTCACCTAATTTTGCCACCTTTGGTCTAAGCAACATCTAAAGCAGAATAGTGATGTAAGCCAGACTCCAGTGTTCTGGGTTACCCCTGGGCCAAGACCAGCCTGGGTCATACACTGGTAACAACCTTGGCAGCACACTACTCTACTTCTATCACTGCCAATACTAATGAAACAAAACTAGACACAAGAGGTTTCTTAGAAACTTGGTGTTAATGCTGCCTGGAACTATCTGTAATGCTTGTACTAATTATTCCTGAGTAGATTAGACCACAGAGTGCCAAGCCAGCCCAGCAGCCCTTTCTGTGCACGCTCCACTGGGTGACCACATTTATAAATTCAGAATTATATTAAATGTTTGACACCAACAGAAATTGCAACCAAGCTATGAGTTTAAGAATCGTTATAGCTATGAAAAGACAATCATCACCAAAGCACCCTGAATACAAGAGATTAAAAAATAAACACAAGTAATACATAAAAGTAATTTACATAAATAAAAAAATAATGAAGCAATACATAAAAAAGTAGTTTTATTTTTAAAAGGCAAACAGTAAAATATACCTGTAAAAATCCCAGGTTTGCTTTTTATTTGAAATATTGCACCGAGTAAATGAAGAACGTGAAAAGAAAACAAAGGGATGATTTCTACACACCAGCAGCTCAGCTTTCTAGTGCTAACATTTTACATAGCACGTTACAGTCACTTTTATGCCCTCATCTGCATGCATCAAGTAGAACAGTTAGTCTTCAGCTAGAGCCATAATATGAATACGTACTTGTACTTCTCAATAATACTACATTTGTACAGCCTCAGTTGTTCTCTCTCCTTAGAGGTAGGAGACTGTGGTTCTATTTTGCTTTTTTAAAAAAAGGAAACAAATTAATATTACATTGCTCAGTGATTCTTTTTAAATACAGATTCACTAATCAGGCTTTCAAGCACTTCTAGCTACAACATAAACCATATAAAATTTAATAATTTTTTTCTACCACCAAGAAAGAACATGCCTGACACTCATTTCTTATTAGGAGAAGAACACTGAATTGGAAAAAATGAAAGGCTAGATACAATGCGCAAGGTTATATACATAACTGAGGTCCACATACATCTGAAATCCATTTTCTGGTTATTATTATTTTTAAGGGAATACCATTATACTAAAATTACTATTTTTGTTATTTTTCCTTCAAATTCAATAGCAGACATACAATCCCCACAAGATCAGAGAGATAGCTAACCTATAATGTAATATTCAGTTACGTATGTTCTTAAAGCTCTTTAAAAGCGATTCATCTTGTGAAAGAAACCTTAATTTATGCTTTGATAAATATTAGTTTCTTTCAAAACAATAATGTTCCAACATCTGAAAGTTTATCCCAAGAGATACTGTTTTCTCATTAAAAACAGAAGTCAGACATGAACTATTTTGTCCTAAATTAATCTAATCTTTACAGTACAGAGGAAAATGAGAAGAGAAATATCACTGCTAAGCCAACACAAACAACCAATTTTATGTTCCCCATCTGATTGTCAAACAATAGGGGGAAATGGCACTTCAAGCCATACTTAATTTTGTGCTTTCTAGACAAAATATACAATCAGAATTATTTAATCTCACCAAATAATTCAGTGGGGAGACAAACAAGATTATGAAAAAAAGAAAAAGGTGCTATTTCCATAAAAAGTGTCATTAGTACCTGCAATACATGATCCAACATGACATGAGATCCAACCACCAAACCACAGATGTCTTGGCATAGATTTCCCTTAACCTCTATTACAGCACTGAAAGGGATTGCGAAACAATTCTCTGGCCCAATGACCCAAGCACTCGCTCGGGATGTGGGCAGTTGGGTTTTAATCCTTTTTCCAGTGGATATTCTATTTTCACAGAGCGGAACAACTTCAGGTTTAGAAAGGGGGGCCAAAAGTCTACATGATTAAGCCACTACGATCACCAGGACCAATCTTCACAGTACATTAAATACTGAACCAAAGGCTGAATTGCCTTAATTAAGGTGATTCACTTAAAGTAGATTTAATGCATATTGACAAAATGACAGCAGAAACACCAGACTTCTGTATCCAATGCTATTTTTTCCAATATCTTTTAAAAACGCTGAGTGCAATAACAAACAAAAAGAATAGAGATAAACCACAAAGTATTTGTTAGGCCTTGATCTGAACAGCTAGCCAACATTCATAGGTCCTTGCTGGCTTACCTCCATTAGAAAGACAAAAATGAGAATTCAAAGTAGTATTTACCAAGAAAACGCAGGAAATCATGAATCTCTGAAAACAACATGACCATGAAACAGCACCTGCACACTATGCAACTGTTAGTGCTACCAGCAAGCCCCGCGCTCTCAAGTGTTGTGTGTTGCCTTGCTGGTTCATGCACACCTCTGCTTCTTTTTTTTTTTTTTTTCCCCCCTTCTTTTTAACCCTCTCTCAGAAAATCCATTTTTCTTCAGGCGCTAACCAGTGACCCAGCCCCAGTATTTATAGTCAGTTTTATCAGTCCTCATAGGACAGTCTCCCCTGTTCCAGATTTATTATGCTGATCAGCACCTTTAGCAGCAGCTTCTATTGCTTCAGCTACCACAGGAACACTAAGACTACTGTCCCTCTAATGAAGGATATCCAACTGCACTTGTTGATTTTTACCGGATCAGTTTTCATGGAAGCCATTAACACTCCTCTGTATTCCAACAGAGTTTTTTCCAATGTATATTTTAATAGCAAAGTTCAAAATGGCCATTTTATTTCTATAGCTACAAGACCTTGAAAAATATAAACACAGTGAGCATTTACATAAAACCACTTTGGACAGATTTCTTCTATTAAACTTAATATGCTGAATAGAAAAAAGAAATCTGCAAAAAGTATTCTTTTCTCAAAACGCAGCACAAATCAAATGCTACGTCATCTACTGAGTACCACTACTAAAACCTTCAGATTAATGAATCGTAATAAAATCAACAGCCTTCTCCAAAAACAAAGCACACTTTGGCATCTAACAGCATATTCAGTGTAGACTTCAGTAATTGGAGTCTGCACCCAAAAGCAGAGCTCTGTGACACTGACAAAGCCCCGCCACTTGAATTCTGTTCCAAGTTTGGTCTGCCTTTGTACAAAGCAAAAGTTTTCCCTAAGTCAGAAAGCCACGCTCTACCACAAGTTTCATTGACTCTACCTCTTTCCCCCAAACGAAACATGCAGAAAGAATGTGAATCTGAGTTTTTAAACACATTCATGCATTCAAATCTTGAAAATTAGCGCATAACTTGATTATGGCTTCTCTGAAATCTTACAAATTCTTCCTAATGTTCTAGCTTTGAGAACCAGAGGTATTTGACTTCACAAGAATTAAATTCTGTTTCTGGGAAGATGTGGGGTCCTAACCTTACATTGTAAATAGCAGTTAGAAGAGAGTGAGCCATGATTTCCTAAACAAGACTGAAGCCAACATCCAGATCTGAGGGTGAGGTTATCTGTTTAAGCATGAAGAGGATTTCTCCAACATCATAAGGTAACTTATGCAAACAAAACTTACGAATTCCTGGAGGCAACTATTTAACATGTGCTTGAAGCTCATGATTTGGAATACTTTGCTTTCCGTTTACTATAGGCAAGACTAACCAAGCCCAACCACCAAATATGCTGTGATTACTGCATACTGGGCTACATGATTTTTTCAGCTATAAGACGTATCTAATTACAATGACCAAGTTAGTGCTTCTGTTTGATTCAGATAAACCACCTTGAACTTCAATCTGGCTATGTGTGAGTGCGCATCAATCTGACTATATCTAAGTGAAGCTGCACTGAAATCTCCTTGCAAGCAGATGAAAAATTTCACACACATGGGTTTCTTCCGAGGACTGTGCCTCTGAATATTATAAATCCATACCCTTCCATTACAGCAAGTACAAAATTGACTCTAAAATAATTTTATTTCTTCTTTTTTAACCATTTCTAATCTAATATGTTTTTGAACTGACAACTCCAGACAAAAATATACATCCACTCAGACAACCACAGTCTACAAAAAACAACAAACAAGGTCATAAACTGCACCACCCAATCTATCTCATTAACTGTTGTAACTCCCATCAACATAAAAAAATAAGGAATTGTGTGGCATAGCCTAACTGCATGTGCATTGCAGACATTTCAAAAGCTCTAAAAGGATTAAGGATGCCATGTTACATAAAATTTTACTCGGAGAACATTTTTAAAATGGCATCTGAGCTGGCATATGAAATTGTATGATTGCTGCAAGAAAAAAAGGGCACAAACACTTCCCGACAGTTGTGCTGTTTTAACTCACACCTTTTTTCTTGGATTCCTTTAGTGCAAACTCAGAAAATTTGAAACAAGAGTATTGACATAGAGGCTTTTTTTTTTGTGTGTAATACTCTTGTAGAGTAACCAGTATGCTATTTAAAATTCATTTTTGACATTTTTTATAGTGTTTTTTTTTTACAGGTAGGGAGCTGGTAAAATAACAAACAGGGAAGCATAAACGACATCAGCTCCCTGTTGCAAGCTGCACAATTCTGACTTGAATATATGAAAAGTATGATTTCCTGAGTAAAGAGCATATACCCACAACAGGAGCTGAAGTTAGAAATAAGCTTTTGTTGACACTTACGTTTCTTTCTGGGTTTGGAGGTTTCAGTATGAGAAGATAAACACTCCTTGAAATTGTAGACTGCTTTGGGAATCTGTTTCCAGAAACAGCCCCATTAGCTATTTTGTTTCTCCACTGAAAAACCAATTCCACTTATTAGTGAGTAAAGATAAACAAAAACCTCCCTTACTGAACAAAAATTACGCATTTTGAAAACATAATTCTAGAAAGACAGTTCTGCTTTTACACATATTACGGAAAGGTGAGCTGCTCCAAGGGACTGAAAACATAGTCTGTTATTTTGCTTGGAAAACCTGCCCCACAAAATTCATTCTTATCCGCCATGACTAAATTCAAAAGAATAGTATGTTAAGATCGTAGCCATGCTCTGTAATGCTGGTAGGATGTTTACATTCTTATTTTCAGCTATTACTAACTGAAGAACTACCCAAAAGACTGAGGAAACATGGAAGCAAAGTGAAAGAAAATGCTACCAAATCAGAATAGTTACAAATGCTCTTTTTTTTTTTTTTTTTTTTTTTTTTTTTTTNGAGAAACTTTTCTGATTTCCAAGCAATTCCTAGGACACTAACGAACCTCTTCCTATTGAATGGAAGATTTAAATTTGTAGCTTTATTGGTTCTATAAGAACTGTGAGAAATGTTTATTGGTAATAAAATTGATGTTTTTAGAATCCTGTGAAGAATCTCAGAGTGCTTGAGAGACATGCCAGAAATAATCCTCACGGTCCTGAACAGGAAGTTCTTTAACCATTTTGGAACTGAAATATTCTCCATGACACATAGTATATGACATACTATTTCAAAATAAACAATGAAAACACAAAGTATTCTGAAATTAAATTACACACATACTGGAGGGATATCGATGGCATGTGAGTCAACACAGCTAATTCTTGTTGTTCTCACCTCGTCTAGCCGACTCCTCCATATCAACTTTTCTACTTTGACGCTCTCCAAAACCTTCCTGAAACACCAAGCTACCTCTTCAACTTGTTCCTTCAGCACATCCTCCTCACCAGGTCTCTAGTTCAATTCTAGTGAGCAGAGACCCGTTTGCTCAATCCGATTTCCTTTTTTGTCATTTTTTTATCCAATCTATTGCTACATTCCAAATCTACTACCATGATTTGTTTTCAAGATAATTCACTGTCCTCCATTCCCTTATTACTTGACCTTTTGGGTATTTATCATCCATCAGTACTGCAGTTTCTCTGTTGGTCAGTCACCTCACAAAGGCCTCCTCCCAGTCTTCCAACAAGATGAACAACTGCTTTCATGCCTCATACTCGCTCTGTACTCAGCTCCTCTGCCTCCCTCACCAAACACGAGGTCACCCTTGGCATCTCCCAGACCCAGCTTGCACCCTACATCACCTCCTCTGCTCCTTCACTGTGTTGAACATGTCTGGCAGGGATCCTGCAGTTAGTCGTCTTC
This sequence comes from Ibidorhyncha struthersii, assembly GCA_013398815.1. Taxonomy (NCBI): domain Eukaryota; kingdom Metazoa; phylum Chordata; class Aves; order Charadriiformes; family Charadriidae; genus Ibidorhyncha; species Ibidorhyncha struthersii. Next base: position 528,358 of record VZSZ01001410.1, read on the forward strand.
CACTATAAACTGTTCTTTCCTTCCTTCGGCTCCACTACCTCAGCAGCTCTGCTCAGGAGACAGACACAGCTTAACTTCAACAGGGCTAGAAGAGCCAAAACGAACAGAAGTAATATGCAGCTTGCAGAGGTGGCCAATACCACATTATCTGCAGCAATTTTTTTTTAAGTTCTGGTCCACAGACTACTGATTGCTTGAAATATTTTCAAAGATAGCTTGTGAAACAACCACAAAGAAGCTTTTAACCTGCATATGCATAACGGCAAGGAAACAAACTGTTATCTTCATTTACCCCACGCTATATTTAAAATTTAACCTAATTTTATTGGGCTGTTGAAGCAAGAATTAATACATTAAAGAAAATCCTTTATTCCCCACCACCAAAAGAAAGTGATAGTCCTTTCAACTTTTTCCTCCAGTTGTAGGTACTGCGGTAGTGTGTCTTATACTCAATGGAACTTCAGATCAGCACTTCTCAACCTTTCAAAACTCAGTGTAGATATCAAAACGTATTTCTGGAATACCTATATGTCTTCTGAAAGATTATCTATTCATCTTACTTATTGACTATCCCTGCCCTGCTTAGACTGAAGGGCTAAGGAGATTACAGAACCTGGTGGCAAGGTTGAAGGCTTGTTAACTTAATAAGGCTATGGATTAAAAACTGTGTTAAATTAAACAGGTTTTGAAAATGGCTTAACTCTGCTAGGGTGGATAAGATTTAAGACTCCTCTCAGACCTTTATCTAGCTCATGAAAAAGAAGACTATGTGAGATAGTAGGGCACTGGCACACACGAAAAAGTGAAGGTCCACAAGATATTGATTTTCTTTTAGCAAGCTCAGCTTCAGGATAAAAGCTTCATCTTTACTCAAAGGCACATTAGCACAGCACACTGAATTTATATTTACTGGATTTGTTTAAAATAAGCTTCTAGAACAGCTATGCCCTATATATGCCAACTCAGATTGTCATCGGATTATCTTTGAATACTTTTCATCTTAACACTTTTTAATCAGTCAGAAGTGCCTCATTCTTCCCCATTTTTTTATATAAATAAAATGCAGAGCATAACCTAAAGAATTAAGATAGCATGCTAATAAAGAATTGTTGAAGAGACTTGCTTAAAATTATTCAGTATTGATCCTCTCGCTCTTCTGTGTGAGTAAGACTACATTCCTTTTCTTGAGCTCAGCAGCCTGGAAATCTGGTAGGACTACTTTTCTCTTTAACCAGAGTTTTTCAAAAGCTTGTCTTGTAAAATTGTGGTTCACACAAGATAAAACAGTGTTTCAGTTCTTTAAAAAGCTTTTAACGTACATGTACATTTTGAAAGTTTAGGTGCTGAGAAGAAGTCAAGAGAGGCAATATGCACGTATTTCCTTTATAAAAAGGAGAACAGCATTACCTCACCTTATTGCAACACTAATGCCATGAAACAAAATCAGTTTTATTAACAAAGGAACGCTAAAGACTGAGGGGTGTTTCAGGTGTTATGAAGTCCAACAGGACACTCTCTGATGCCTGGCTTATCTTTTGTGCAACACTGGCAGTGCTCCTTCAGAGAAGAGGAGATTATTTGTATTAATTTTTCAGCAACATTGAAATGCTTACCTTTGATCAAAATGCATTTATGATGAATAGCATACTTCTGAGCTAGAAACTGTAAAATTATACTTTGCACATTTACAGAAAATAAAACCACACAATCTATATTTGAGTCTGAAAAATCATGCCAAGTTGGAAGATAGAAAGTAAGCACCAGACCAGAGCTTTTAGTTCAATTAAAAAAACAAAAAAAAAAAACACACAAATTTACACCGTATTTTAAAAATTACATGTGGAAGGCTGAGCATATCAGTACCATTTCAAACAAAACTATTTTAAGAGAGACAGCGCACATCCACACACAAGAACCTTGTTCTCATTTTTAGGATATCAGACACATTCTTGTAGGTTCTCGGTTTTTTTATACTCAAGAGTTTAAGTGCTTATACTATAGGTGGTGAAATAATCAAGGGCCAAACAAGGTAGGAACAAAGACCTAGACAAGAAATTAAATTACTTCAAATTCTGAAATGTTCACACTCTTATGCTACAAAAACCTAACTTTGAATAACAAATCACAGTGCCACAAGAAGTGTCAAATAAGTGTCACAGTCCTAAGCTTCCAAGGGGTCACGGATAAGTGATTTCTGTGGTCGATTGCTCATATGCACCACAGTTGATTTTCACATACCTAGCAGGCTCAGATTCTGAGACGCTTTGGCAACCGTGCCTGTAAATGAAGCATGAAGAGCTGAGTTTGACTTCTGTGTTTCATTTTTCCCTCAACTGGAGAATCCAAACCTGTATGCTTCCAGGAAACATTGAATGACATTTTGAAGACATGCATATAAGCATCACATGTCAAAGAATTCCAAATTCTGAACTCAGTTTTTCTCTTTGGAGTGATTGTCTTTATCTCTAGAGCATCTTCCTGAGTCCTGATGATTTCCTGACATTTAAGAGCATGCAGAAGATAAAACAGACTTAACTGTTCACCTCTGTGCTGACCAAGACCAGCTGGGGGCTTCATGCCCAAACTGCGTGGCAGCCCATATCTATGGGATGAGAACAAATGAAAGCAGTTATTCAGGCACTCTCATTGCAGCAAGGCTCTAACTAGGTAGGACTAGCTTCACTGTTTAGTCTGACAATCAGAGGACAGTGCTGCCATCTCCCCGTCTATACCCAGGATTCTGGTTGCAGAGGACAGTGCTATGCCTAGAAGATGTCTGCCAAGATGATAACTTCGTCAGCGCTGCTGGGCCAGAACTTGATACAGTTGGAAACCAAAGGAGAACAAAGGACTTCTAAGGTAGTGGAGCTATTGCTCCCTTGTCCTAACACTTCAGGCTTGGACTGCAGACATTGAAGTATAACTGAAGTACACCAGTTACACGAAATTGCAAAACAGCACTCGTCCAGGGGCACACATAAAATCATAGAGTCATAGAATTGTTAAGGTTGGAATGGACCTTTAAGATCATCGAGTCCAACCATTAACCTAACCTGAAAAAAACACTTCTAAACCATCTCCCCAGGTACTACGTCTACCCTTCTTTTAAACACCTCCAGGGATGGCAAATCCACCACCTCCCTGGGCAGCCTATTCCAATGCTGGATAACCTTTTCAGTGAAAAAACTTTCCCTAATATCCAACCTAAACCTCCCCTGGCTTAACTTGAACCCATTTCCTCTCGTCCTATCACTTGTCACCAGGGACAAGAGGTCAGTCCCCATCTCTCTACAACCTCCTTTCAGGTAGTTGTAGGGAGTGATAATGTCCCCCCTCAGCCTCCTCTTCTCCAGGCTAAACAGCCCCAGTTCCCTCAGTCATTCCTCATAAGACTTGTTCCCCAGACCCCTCACCAGTTTTGTTGCATCTCTTAGAAGCTGCCTTTGAAGCAGCTTCTTTCCCCTCTCCCTCTTAAATCTATAGGAAGGTGGAAATCTGTAAGTAACACACACGACATCAACATTCTTCAGTATTCTGAACACATGCCAGAGTCAAGGTACCCATTCATTTGTCAAGACAGATCAGAAAGGCTGAAGTGATCTTCATGGAGTTTGGAAGGTGAAGAAAGATAAGAAGTGCAGAAAAGAGTTCTTCCCTGGGACATGCCATTCTCCCACCTCCAGGCCATTTCCTTCCTAAAATTAATCCAACTCACCTCAAAGCAGCCATTCTCAGTCCACACACAACAGATGCACACTGTTCCTTCGTGCACCCAGTAACGAGGTGTATGTATGAATAGGGCTGACCAGATGATACTGCACCTTTAATTACTGAGACACATTCTTACCCACACTCAGATGTGCATATAGGCAATGATTTAAAGTAGAGAAAAACAAAAGAAAAGGGAAAATTTTAAATCAAAGGAGGCAAAGCAACACAGTAATATTAGCCTACACTTTATGATCCTCATTCATTTAGCAGACTTAGTCATACATACCACAGGAGTGTCTGTAGTCCAGATACTTCAACAGAACATTTTCTTTCTTACTGCTTATTTTATTTTCCCTATGTTTGACACAGTCAAGGACAAATTGGACACAAGAGGGAAGAAAGATATAAATTTTCTTTTTCTTGGAAGTAGTATGCTAAGATCAGAGGCAAGAGAACATTTGAATAAAGGACAACAATGGAGCCAAAGAAAAGACCAAGGAAGGTGTTAAGCACATCATAAGGAGAAGGCCAAATGCACTGCAAGAGGAAGTCCACCAAAAGAAAGACAAACAATTCAACATAACAAGTGTTCAGTTTTATTATCACAGCTGCAGTTTCAGGCTTGCTGTTTTCCGCAGTTCCTACCCATACAGTAAACACAGGGGTAAGGAGAGGAAGTACCACATGAAAACCATTTCACTCAGGTAAAGGAGAGTAGAGGAGAAGGAATTCTAGCTGACTCCATCCCAGTCAGCCTCTTCAGCTCTTCCTACTGTACAGGATGTCTATTAAGCCACCAAACAAGAGGTTGCCACTGCAGAAAGCCAGACGCACACAGAAACACAGCAACGGCACTGCTGACTGACTTTGCTAACCAGACCCTGGACCACCTTTGTAAAGCAATTTTAGTGGTATTTAATTTCTGTCGTAATAAGAGAAAAATTGAAAGGTTTTTATTCTCTTAAAAAAAAAAAAAAAACACACAACGAAAACAAACTGTTCCCCTTCATGAGCCCATTAAAAGTAAGGGCTTTAAACTTCCTTTTTGTGCAGAAGTTTAAAGTTTCTGAATGATCAAACCTTTTTGAGTAGAGCAATAACTTGTAACTCACCAGCCAAACTACAGTGGAGAAAAAAAGACACCATTTTATTTCAGGTAGGCTGTTTTAAACAAATCTACAGAAATGGAGGAATATTAAATTGGAAAATGAAGGGAAATAAAGACATCCCCCTCTTCCACCTGAAAACAAAGCAATCCTACAACAGTACCTTCTACTAACTAAAAGAAAATAAAATTAAAAGGCTTTCCGAAACAAAATAAAAATAGATTTAGGCCTCACACTTTAAAACTGTGGATTTGTTTTTTAATTTATAAATCAACTTACTTCAAAACCTAATTATCTTCAAAATAAAGGGATTACACTAGTTTTGCAGCTATTTTAACAAGCAGATTAATGTTAGCTGGCAGGTTAGATTGCTATCAAGGTTCAAAGTATGGAATTAAATATTTCCGTACTACCAACACCATTCACATTATATATTCTCTTTTTATTCTTTTCAAAACACACATAAATCTACACACCAGCATGCCAGGTAGATGCAGATTTCTCTAGCTGAAGAACAGAACGCCAGCTTACACAGATTTTTTTAAGTGTCTGTTTTTTCCCCACTGGGGTATTTATGTGATTCCCTACTAAACATCCAAACACAGAATTAAATTCTTTTAATGATGTAACACGAGGCACTGGACCATCTTTTGTACAGGAAATGGATTATGAACAGCTCTCCAGTAATGTGGAAGTCAATGCTTTAAAGAGTGAACAGCAGTATCTACTGACCTCAACTGAGACTGTGGACCCATTGTAAAACACCCTATAGATACATCCAAAATAAGAAAGTCAATCTCTGCCCTAAAGAATATACAGTTTAAATAGCAAGTCAAACAAAGGAAGTACTATCAGTCATATCTGCAGATGGGAAACAGAGGCACAAAGAGCTTTGGATGACTCTGTGCCAGGTTATAAAGGATGCCTGTGGCCCAGCCAGGAACTGAGCACGGAAGCTCTCAATCCTCGCCCAATGCCTTTAGAGACGGAGACAATTCCTCCTTTTGCTTATCCTCCCGCTCTTTACTTAATTACTTATCTCAGAGAGGAAACACATTAACACCATGAGAGACAATCTATTTTCCTTTTATATTTATAATCTCCATTAAATTTTATTTAGCTTAACACAGGATACTAAAGTGTTACAAAGAAGTAATTAAAATTGTACAAGCAATTGGAAATGTAAAAGCAGAATCTGGTAATTCAGAAAGTGTAAAGGGAAACAAAAGCATGCATACATGATTTAGAGAGATCTCTCCAAATGTTTTCTAATGATCACTCCAGAATATGAATATGCACCTATCTCCACATTCTCAAATTAAGATATTTCACATGTTAAAGCTGCACCTCAACACTCCTTACTTTCATAGGATGGAATATATGCAGGAATGGATAATTAAAACTACACAGACAACAAAAAGATACTTAAAAAAAAAGGAACACAATTGTAAGGGGAAAAGCAGATTGTGTACAAATTTGTACACATACCTGATCTTGAGGACTGTATCAAGTAATGATTCTCCAGGCTACCATCACAAATACCAATCATGAAACTAACTGCATTAGCCACTGTTTCGTGCATATTTCTACAACCACTTTTCCCCCCCGAATTGGCATGCTTTACAAACTACTCTATTATCACAATGTAAGCCTCTTCTAAGAGTACCTGACCAGCAGATGTTTACCAATAGGACGTTTCTATGTACCGTTTTATTCTCCTAACTCTTGTTCAGAGACGATTTAAATATCTGTTCCAATCTACACCTGCCTCTATGCTTGGCAAGCCCCGTATTTATTTTCAGTCCTTTATATTAAAGTTACTGATCTATGAATGCACATTTTCAGACCCATTGTTGTTTCCTAATCATTAAGAAGTCTCCTTTGACAACTAAGTTCTGCCAGGATCTCAGTAGGCCAACGAGTGTCATAGCTACGAGAGCAACACTTGCTTCAGCTCCTATCAGGTTTTTGAACCAAACCACCCTAAACTCTTTTCTCCAGGGTGACTAGGATAAAAGAAAAGCAATTGGTAACATCATGCACAGAGTCCAACAGAGAAGCCTGACCTGCTGAAGTCATCACAGACCAGAAGGTGGCCCGTTGTCCCTACTGCCCCAAGCTGTGTGCCATTTTCAGCTGTGCAAGAGAACCTAGCTCCGTTTATTTTCCTTTTGGCATTAAAGCTGCTTTAGCAGGTCCCAGGAAGGCCTAATGGATCACAAATGACCGCTGCTGTGGCAGTATGGATACGGTAATTTAAAATTTTACTGTTGCTTTCCTGTGTTACACACACAGGAGAATGGACATGTGGGTTTACACTACAGTGCAACACAGCTGAGCATCAATAGAAACTCAGGGAATAACCTTCTGTTTGTGGGGTTTTCTTTCCTCTTCAGTTTATAAGAATTTGTCACAAAGTTTTAGGTATACACGGAGTAAGAATTTACTGATGAAGTTAGAAGATGCTCATTTAGGTGTTAAAGGGGGCTTTCTAATAGCCTGTAATGTTCCTATACCCTCTTATTTCAAGAAGACTTCACCAGAAGTGGTATTAGCAGAGATATTAGCTTTCCAAAATAAAAACAAGAAAAAAGGGAAAAGCTTCATGACTTTCCCATTGTTTGCACTTTAGCATTTCTCAATGAGATTTCCCACTGACGTATGGTATAATATATGCAAATTACACCATCAATACTTAAATACATCAATTCAGCATAAGCATCAGCTCAATTAGGCAGGGCCTACTTTTGAGCTATTCATGCTTTTCTTTTCGAAAGGGAAATCATTGGAATCCTTCGCTTATATCTTCTTGCCTACACTTGGTTCAGAGAACAGCTGAAAACATTATTAAAAAAAATATTCTCAACAGTGACGAGATTTCAGATTATCTAGACAACTCCACTCTAGGTTCTGCTGAGAAGACAGCCCTAACTTCCAAAACTCAGATGACAAAGAAACTAGCAGAAGAATGTATGTGCCCAAGACATACCCAAATTCAAGAGAAAAGTTGAACGTGTGTCATCTTACATCTATGCTCTAGTGGAAAAATTAGAACAGCTCTCCAACATCTATCAACTTATGCACACAGCTACATTTAAGATTCCTGCACTAAGCACACCCTTGTAAAACTACCATAAGGAACTTAAGATAATACCTGTTTGACATACTTTGTGAAAATGACAAGATGAATAACATGAGCATAAATTTGAAATTAAGTAGCCTAAAGTTTTCATATGCTCTTTTGAAGGAAACAAGGCTCATGTGATCATGCAGCCCCTCAACAGCCCTCAACAACTTCCTCCTGATAACTAGTCCCAAACATGTATGACAGCAGACCACTGTTCTTACAGCTCTTCCAAGCTGTCAACCTAGCTGAAGTTTTTTTACTTAAAAAAAAAAAAAAAAAAAAGAAAAAAAAGAAAGAGAAAATCATTATGTTAGCATCCATACCAGAGAGGAAGCTGCAGCATGAGTGTAGCTATTATTTGTTCTCCCAGGCAAGCTTGCTGCTCAGAACTGAAGAGCTGGGCAGTCAGCACACGCAGTTTTCCATCAGGTACAGCAGTATGCTGCCTTTGTCCAACCGGTACCCAGGCAAAGGCTTTATGCATCAAAATAGTGGGGAATAGAAAGACGTTAAGAACTTGCAGGGAGAAACTGCAGTTGTTAGGGCAGTGAAAGATTACAGAGGTTACAGAAAGAAACAGGGTTATTGCAGTGGGGGAGATACAAGGCACAGGATTTGTTAATCCCCACCACCCACCCAGCTTCATTAGTTTTAAGACTCAAGGAACCATTTGTTTGTTTATTGCCAGGTGTCACCACATACATACAGAGAACCCAATATACATAGTACTGTGCAATAACAGGCCTGGCAGCTCCATAGTCATTGATACAGTACAGGAAATCACACTGCAGTACATGCTGTATTAACCTTTTCTGAAAATTATGGCATCCTCTGAAAGGGCATTTATGAGCTTAGTACTACTTCAGGGTATAAGCAGAATGTTTATGACTTGACAGCCTTCATCCATGTTCACTTCATTTAACGTAACAGCAACTTTCATTTACTAGTTCCCCTTCAGCAAAATTAGTTTAGGAAATCTGACTCTGCCACTCATCTAGAAACAGATTTTCCTCTCCAATTCCCAGAGAAGAACTCCATTTGCAACCATCTTTATGTTATAGTTAGCAAAACAAGTAGGGCATTCACTTCAACACTGTCCATTAAATTGGCATTTTGCTTTCTGGACTTTCTTTTAAAAAGCATTTTTCATATAGAACAAGGAAAAGTTCTTTGTATCTCCCCCTTCTTATCCCTCAGAGCCAGCTCTGTTCTTAAAAGTACTGCCTTTCTAGCAAAAAAGGGTCTGGAAAAAGTGGACAAAAGATGACAAGATCGTCTTCCTCTGTCTCTCAAAGGGAAGAGGATACAAGAATGCCTGTGAAAGCCCAGAAACAAAGATGTATTCAGACTTACTGTAAAATGTTGAAATCTACTACTATTATACACCCAGTATCAGTTAATTGCATGAGAAATGCACATGGTCACAATTTTAATGGCAGATGGTACAGCATAACTAATAAATTGAAGCAACATTCCATATGTTATCACTTTCTACTCTGTACAACATCTGGAAATGCAAATGTTGCACAACAGGATATTGTAGAACATTTTTTTAAGAAGAGAGAATATTCCAGTTTTATTTTTTCTAACAATGCTTTAAGAAACTCTAAAGCACAGCCATCTACATATGCAGTACACTGCTGCACCAGAAGCCTTTTTGGAGGAGAAGCCATCTCTAAAAACACACATTTATTTACAAAGGTTGTCACAAGAATATATAAACAAGTAATACGGGTATTTTGCCTTTTTTTTTTTTTTTTTAATTGAAGAGCTTTTGCAAATGAAAGGTATCATGGTAAACACTAAGGTTCAGGAGAAGACCAGACTGGTTTTGATACTGCTGAAGCTTCTTTGCAGTACTTATTAAGGTTTACCTTCTGAAAGAAAAAGAAACACCACATCATCTTTCCTCCTCCCTTACCAATTAATCTATATGCAGAACAAAACTCATTAACAGGAAGTGGCATGATAATTATTATTTTTATATTCTACAGTAAAGAACCTAATGAGAGTTTCTACCAAGCAGAGAAAACAATACAATCTAATGGAAGAACACCTGTATTTTAAATCCTCATGCAAACATAAGAGGCATATCTAAGATGTTTTAGAGATATTCCAATCATCTAAGTACAACTGAGGACAAGTCAGTGTAAGGCTTCCTTCATCGGGTAAGTAAACTAAATCATTCAGCTAAACTTGAAAATAAAGACTAGTCTTGCCAAATGCACATTTAAGCCCCTCTCCTTGGAACTCCTTAAGACACTTCTTAAAAATAAAATAAACTTTACAAGAAGGAAACCACCTAAACCATTCAAGAAACTTCACTTCAAACTCAGGAACTCTGAATATGCAAGCATCATAAAATGGACACCAAGACCTTTCAGAGAAGCTGATCTGCCTTGTCAGTAGATAAAGCAGAGCAAGGTCAGTCATCTCATAAAATTATATTTGCCAATAAAGGCTCTAGAATGGATAATCATAAATGAGGCTACTGAGTCTTGATTATAAGGTATGACAGAATCTACAGGTTGCATAGATCTTAAGAAGGAACAGGAGTACAGACAGATGTTTTCCCATCACAGTACACAGATCGTCCAAATCACTTAGAAAAAATACTTTGAGGAAAAACTAATTAAAGAAGGGGTGAGGACTGAGAATACAAATAACTTACCAGACCACAGTAAGTCAAAGATTTCTTTTTAAAGGAAGTAAAAACGTAGCTCCTTAGAAGCCAATGGCAAAACCTTCATCAACTTCAACAAAAACATAACTTCCCTGCTCATGTTTAACATTCGTTAGACGTAATTCAGAGGAAATTTACTGATAGAATTGCAGTTGACAAACCAAGAACAATTTTGAGTGTTCTTCACAAGATGTTTATCCTTCACAATTACTTAAGCCTTCCACATAAATTACCTTGCTCTATTTGACTTCCTTTTAGTAAGACAATTAAGGAGATGCTTTCCTTCTTACCTCAACAACTGAGTTTTAATAAGGACCCATTATTAGTGGTATTTACATAACATTAAACCGATACTGATAAGAACACTGATGTGTTTTGCTAGAAATCTCCAACAGTTCTCAAAACACTGTTTTGCTGTATTTACTATCTGACTGCCCTTATCCTGAAGCAGAAGCCATCAGATATTCTGAAACAGTGCAGGAAAACATACGATTGCAACAAAATACCGTCATCACATGGTACTTACCCTAACAGGAGGGCTCCGTGCTTGCACCCTTTGCTGCTGTCCAACTTGAGAGGTCTGCAGGTCCTTTGATCCGCAATTAGCTACAGTGTTGATGGGGACCCTTAAAGCATTTGTGCTACCAGTCCCACCACCAGCGCTGGGTTTGCGAGGCCTCTGTTTGATGCCATCCAGTAGTCTAACAAGCAAAATATTACTGGGAAGTTCGTCAACACTGCAGTCCACTAAAGTCCTGCACTCTGGGCATCGAAGCTCATTTCGAGAGCTCACAATGCCCAGCAGACAGCGTTTGCAAAACGTGTGTTGGCAAGGCAAGACTTTTGCAGAAGCATCAAGGCGTTCTAAGCAAACAGGACACTCCAACAGATCCAGCAAAGCTGATTCATCCATTTTCTTTGTATTACTTAACCAAAAAACAAATCTTTGCAGAATTTGTGTGTTTTGAGCAGTCCGAGGATATCATGTTACATCCATGCCTCTTCTGACCATGCCCTGAAATTTTTTTCAGGAAAAAAGGCATTAATAAGCTGGAAAAAGAGTCAGCAAGACTATTCGGTACAAGGATGTTCATACAAGGAGAAAAATAAAAGACGTCTAGACTAATTCAGTAGACATTTGCAGTAAATGAAAGAAACATCAAAATAGCAATAAATAATAACAGCAATCTACATTAATATATCTATTTTTTAAAAATAGTATAACAAATGCTAACGGCAAAGGTTTTTAAAGTCCCCATAAATTTTAATCACGAGCAACTCTATTCTCTCAAATTATTCCAGAATGAAAAGCTATCCCCAGTACAGCATTATAATACAGCTTACTTTTCATCGCTCTTGCTTAATACACCTGTATCTCTGAACATATATTTGAAACTAGCCTTTTCCACAACAAGACAACTGTGACGGCAACTACAACTGGGTCCAAAACAACAGAGCATAGACCAATAAGGCGCAGCAAGGGGAATTACATTTATGCCAAGTAACAGACTACATTTCTACCATTTCGGTGAAAAGCAAGAGCAGCGCGTTACACGCATCGGTCTTGAAAACAGCCTGTAGCTCGCAGGATTTTAAGCTTACCGCTGACAAGAGGGTTCCTTCCTTACAGTGCCGCCTTTAAGAAGCGCTTCAAAAACTATCGCGAAGTGATTTACAGCAGGAAGTGCTACTGCCATATCGTTAGGACACCAGGAGCGCTGCGTGTGCAGCCACGGAGGAGGCGAGCCTCCGGCCAGCTCCACTGCATGCAGCG
>VZSZ01001410.1:542069-602271 GCA_013398815.1 Ibidorhyncha struthersii
CGCCTCGGGGCGGTGGTGGGAGGCGGCGGTGGTGGGTGCGGGAAGGAAAAGGAGAGAGGTGGGTGCCCCGTCACACCGAGTGCCGCCCCCGGGTGCAGCAGGGCTCTCTTGGGCCCTCGCAGACTCCTCTGTGATGAGGTCGAATACAGCATAAAGCCTTTATCTCGGGTGTGCGTGGCCTCTCTCAGAGTGATAGAAAGTTATTTGTTAGTGTTGTTCACGTAAATGATCAAGTGAGGTCAGAAACTGCCCAAAATAGGTGTCTCTCTTGACACACGCACACACACCCCCTTACGTTCAGGAGATGAAGTGCTTGCTTTGGAGGCTGTTTTTATGAAATACTTCTCTACAAGACTGCTGGGAGTGAAGGAGGAAGTAAACCCTCAGGTACATATAAATTATCATAAGAGGAAACAGTAAAAAGGAATTTTAAAAATATACACTTTTTGAATTGCATGAGGCACCTTGTCTATGGATGGTGAGACAAAATTTAGAGAAACACGTAAGTTTTGATGTAAGTTCCAGTTAATGGTCTCACCTGCTGCAACTCAGAAAGGGAGGAATCCGAAAGCTTCCTTCTTCTGTGTCGTTTTGAGCTCTTCAAGTTTGTTGTCATTCTTACTGAATTGTGTGTGCATATAAAAAGCTTTTTTTTTTTTAATGGGTTGTGTAGGTTTGTGTAAGTTGATAGTGTGATAGGCTTCTCTGTCTTGCTTTCTGCATTTGTTAGCTTGGTTGGTTCCTACAGTAATGATAGTCTGTGATGATTAGGATTTCCAAATATGTGCTCACACTGAAAACATCTCTACATTTTTTTAAATTATTTATTAGTAGTAGCAGAAATATTGAAAGTGCTAAATATCTACAATTCATTAAGAAATAAGATTTCCTCCCCCATGAATTCTGGAGTTTACGAAAACTGATACAGATGGGGTTCTGGTCTGTGTCTGTGCTTTCCAGGGAGTATCGTAACATAAATAGAAGAGAAGGATATAAACATCTGATACTTAAAAATATTCCCATGTCTCGTAGTATTCCTGTGTCTTGTTGTGTGAGTGCTTCCACTACAAAAAGAAGGATAATCAGTGCATTTAAAATAGGGACTTGTTGAATATAAACAAAAGTTCATCTTACAATTGGATTTCACTTTTGGCCATAGCTTTTCCAAAAGATCTCATCAAGGTTGCATGTAATAATTTGCCAGCCTTTCCAGCATAGTTTTGTAAGCAGCACAGCCATTGTTGTCTAAACTTAGTTTGCTGCCTAAGGAATGTAAAATCTATTAAAACGGGAGAGGAATTTACAATACAGGTGGTGTACCAGGGAAGCAAGATGAAAGTTCAGTGGAGCAGGATAAAAAGATTAGCTCTTTATCAGGGCTGGTCTTTGATAATGTTTTATGTAAAGTCTGTAAAATACTAAATATATTTTGGGATACTAGCCAAAGCAGTAAACGTTCTGAAGACTATCAGATAAATATGTTATTTCCTGAGCAGCAGCAGTAGTTAATTTTCAAACAAATATAATCTATGTAAAAAACTGTGGGTGTGCGTGCTGATGTACGCCGCTGCCCTCTTACGGATGAAGTGTTTGAGTCGGAGTGGCTGAAATAGGCTCACGCCAGGACTGAAAGGAACAGAATTGCTGTTACGTTGAGGCATTTATTCATTCTCGCTTTCAGCCACAAGCAGGGAACTGTACTTTGCACATATTTACACAAGGAGACCTCCCCTTTTTAAACCATTCTGTTCTTATGTACAGTTCATTAGTTCCTTCTGTGATTTTTACTAAGTAATTGATGCAAAGGAGAGATGATTGCACAGGGCAGAGAACCATGAACAAGACAGAGTTGAGTGAAGAGGCCCTCCAGTTACTCAAATCCCTGGATTTCTACGACTATAACGTCTATTAATATTTGTTCATATTTGTGAAAACATATTTTACACATTTTTGGTGTAATAAATTGTACTTCTGAAGCTGGTTTTCAGTTACAACCTTTTTTTTTTTTTTTCTCCAGCGTATGCTGTTTCTCTTCATGGGGAAGCTGTCGGGTAAAGGAAGAAGCAAAGGGCAATAGAACAGCAAAAGACAAAAATGTCATTAGCAGAACTGGTAACACCTGGTTCCTTTCTTTTTCCCGTGTTGTGTGTCCAGCATCCTTGGTGCAATAAACCCACTCTGTCCTCTGTGCTCCTGTTCCCTTTTGCCAATACCTTCTTTTTCTTCTGTGGGTCTCCTCCCTAAACCCTACTGCAATAATTCCTGTTTCTATCACATTTCAAAGTATCCTTAGTTTTTCCAAGTATCCTCTGTCTTTAAAATGCAAGGCAGCGTATACTGTGCCTGGCTTTGAGCAACACTGACTAACTGATAAGTTGGCAGACTAGCAAGAAGAGATAACTTCACCTTTGCTGCACCCTTTTCTGTAGGTGGGACACTAAATCTTTCTGGATATGACCGCTGTTTTCCATAAAACCTATAGAATCTTAGTATCTTTACAAATATTCTGTCAGGTTTTGCCAATGAATTGTAAATAATTGGGAGGAGTGGCTGACAGATGCACTCTATAATCATTTACATCTAGTTCCATAGGAAATTTAACGAAGTAGTAGTCCGAGACATTTCAGAATAGGATTGCACTTGTTAGCATGCAAATCTTTTGAAACATACAGACATTCGTAAACTAGTACATGAAAAAAGCAAAAGCATAAATGCCCTAAATACACTAATGCACTGAAAACCAAAACTAGCTCCAATCTCTATTCTAATACTACAAAATGTCCCTGAAGATTGTGACCCTGAGGGCAGGATAACCTGCATGCCTGAAAAAGTCACGTTGGCAGTATGGATATTTAGATTCATAAAACAAAACTGAGTAACTGCATGCCAAGTAGAGAAATCCTGACCTGTGAGAACAAACATATGAATGCATACTTAATTTATTTGTGAATTCCATCCTTAAAATCTTGAGGTGCCTGCAAAAGACTCGAAGGTAATAAGAATTGTGGAACAAGAGGTGTTACGTCCTATCAGAAAGAAAATATAACAGAAGATCGTGTCTTGTGGCAGTCATAGTCTGTTTTTTCTTTTTTTTTTTTTTGTAGGTCCAGGGATGAATTTTGACATTAAGATTACTTCTACTGAGAAGAATAAGCATGTTTTTGTTTTAAGATACATTCTTTGCACTAAACTATTTTTATAGCTTTTTCTTTTTGGTCAGAAAGGATGATGTTTCCCCATTTGTAATGTCCACATTAGCCTATCTTTCCCATGCAGTACAGATCTTGAACACAGACCAAAAAGGTTAATCTTATTTCCCTGTAAAATGGCCCCTGGAGATGCAGTGGCAATTTCCCTTCAAAGGCCACGCAAAACTCCCACTGACATCAGTTTAGTAAGTTTACCACTGATGGCCATGCTGATACTGCTGCCTTTATGTAGGCGAGCACAGCACATAGTCAAGCATGGCCGACTTCCTTGAGTCTCCAGTGGAAGTGAGCAAGGATGTTCTTCAATGACTTTGTTCCCTTTTCATTAAAGAGTTGGGGATTTTTTTTTGTGGTATTGTTTTTTTGTGGGGTTGTGGAAATTGTGATTTGATTTTGAGTTGTTTTTGTTTTGTTTTGTTTTGGGTTTTTTTTACAACTAGATGTCTATGCTGCAGTTAGTGCTAACTTTAAATTGCCTAGCTCAGTTACTGTTACCTACCGAAATTGTAGCAAAATGGAGCTCAGCATGGTTGGTATTGATCCAGTCAGTTTGCTGGCAAACTGAGGTTTGTGCTGCCCCTGCTGCACTTTCTGTGTCGTGAACTAGTCATAACTAGATCAGTGACTATAATACGAATGTACTTCTAAAGCTTCTGCATCTTGCCAGAAGGATCTCTTCTGTTCTTATATTTGTGAGGAGGCAGGAGAAATTGGTTGTTGTGCTTTCCGTATGTTTTGGCTTCTGGTTTTACATCTTTATTCTGTATTCTAGGCATCTAGCTTGGAGTACAGACAAAAGTTGCCTGGCTGTGTCTCAAACCTGACAAGACAGAGATGACATTTGACTTTTGATTACTTTTTAGTTTCCTGTTTTCTTGAGGAGAGTGTAATTTGTGTGTTAATGTTGTGAAGTAGCTCTCTGACAACATGAAGCTGGGATCGTACCTTTGCACGTATCGATGCTTTTGTAATAACTTAATTTGCGTCGCAATGAGGGAATATGCAATAGGAGAAGTGGCCGTGGCACTAAAGAATGAACATGTTACAAATTCTCAGTGTTAAGGTCAGCTATTTATTACCTGAAGACGTTTCCACCTGGCTAGTCACAGGAAAACACTTACTGGGCTTACGGGTGCTTATGATCCACATAGCCTAGCTGCAGTGTCCACTACTGTACCTTGTAGAAATGCAGTAAGGTGTTGGTGTATGTCAGTGACCAAGAACTTGATTTAAGTGATCATTACACTGATGGGAACATAGTGCCTGCATCTCATTAACCAGCAAGCTTGAAATTGCCATTAGTACAAACAAGGCTAAAGAAAAAGCAAAGGAGAATGTTTATTTAAAGAAATCAAACTAGATGGCACAGGTGTGAAGATTTTAGAAGAGGTACAGGAATGTAAGAATCTGTACTTAATAAGTTTATTCTAAAATCAAATGATCTTTTTTCTTCCTTGCATGCAGCTGATAAGCCATAGACCTCATCTGTGAGGCTGCAGAGTAGGTCCTAGTGCTCCTTTGCCTCACTAGAATTAGTGTTGCATCCACAGGGGAGATTCCTGTGGGGACAGAGCATGCTAGATTCTCTGTTCAATCTTTTTCTAGGTGTCTCCCAATCCTATTTAGATCTGCTCTCCCGAAGATTCGTAAGTAATTCAGGATGTAGTTTTAGAATTATTGCCTGCCGTAGACTTTTTGAAATACTTAACGTGCCTTTTTAATAGTTTGCTATATTGTTAGCAAATGTTAAGCTGTTAAAAAGCTATTAATATTTTTCCCACTTGCAAAGGCTACCTACAAGTCGCAGGGTAAAGCTATGGCATATGAACAATAAACCAATAGTCACATAAATGTTTAACTAGAATTATTGTGTTACTGACTCTAGACTGAGATCAGGCAGAACTGTAATCAACCACTTTGAGTGATAGTGGGCTGGACTGACTAAACTCCAATTTTATCTTTGAGGAACATTGTGACAAATGTTTGGAGCTTTCAAAACCCAAACAGAGGAGATGAGTTGTGGGGCCCCCAAAATTTTTTTTCTTTTTAAATAAGCAAAAAAGTAATATCATAAAGGATACTCAACATTCATAGAAGTTTACTTAGTCTTCATTACCACACCTCATTACCAAAGTATCTGAAAGAAGCCAAAGTCTGGAGACTGGATACAAAAAAATACATTAGGTAGCAGGAGGTGGAACTTGAGGAAAATCAGAGGCACTTTTGCACATGGACTGTGCAGAGGGAGGGAGGCTGTGGGCATTGAGAGAAGTCTGTATCCATCATGTCAGGTCTACAATTCCTAGATTATGTCTTTTGTTGTATTTTGTATTTCTAGAAATGCACTACAGCTTCACTCTCTAAAATCCTGTGAGACACAAAGCTAGTAAATAAGTTTCATGAATAGGGAAGAATTCACAGCACTGTGCTATTTTATCTGGAGCGGTCCTGCATTCAAATTAACTCTCCTAGAGCAAACATCCTTGGACAAATCCTCAGAAAAATGTCCTCCAAAAAGTAGCAGGCTGGAACCTCAGACCTCTTCACGTTTTCACACCAAATATATCTTCAGAACATACTAAGCACCCCCTTCAGTCTTTCTAAATGAGGAATTTTGAAGTCCACTCAGAGCATAGGCTGTACAGATGTTCTTTCTCTCTTGGGTGTCCTGCATGACAACATAATGAAAACTCAGAAATTTCTGCAGGTTTTAGCAAACACCTTATTCTAGGTGTCTTATTCTAAGAGCAGTTACTGGAAGTGAATTTACAGAGAAACCACTTGGGCTTTAAAGCATAAGAAATATATAGTAACAGCAAGGATATGTCTGTACTGTGGTTTGTGTGTGTTTTATGATGAGTCCTGCAGTTCCTCCTACTGTCCAAATCAGGAAATCTGTTGAAAAGCACCGTACTCCCTTCACCTAGATCTCTGCAGTGAGAGTCGGTTTGCATTTTGTCCCAGAACAGTCTGAAGTTAGCCATGCCACGCTCCCAGGCTTAGGAGCAGGGGCTGGTAAACTGCTGCAGGATAAATGTGTGACATCTTTCCACATGAAACTCGCGTTTTAGAGCAAAATCTACAGGAAGAATTTGCTAGCTTGTTTAAATTCTAAACTAAGCCATTTTAGAATTTTGAGTGCTGCAACAGTTTGATAGTTCGCCAAAAAAACAAGAAAAGAGTTGTCATGTTAGTTCTTAAAAGCATGCTCAGCTAGTTTTTTCAAAGAGATTTATTTCCTTAAAATAGCATTTTTCTACTAAAACTGCCTGCTGGGCAGAGCGATCTGCCAGGCAAGTAGAATTATCAGCATGTTTACTTTTCAAACATTTCTGCCACACTTACACAGTTCTGCTGTGGTATCAAACATACGTGAGTGACGAGAGAGGTTTTGTAAGAGTTTGTGTACTAGGGTGTAAAAAAATAAAATGTGTTACAGCACTTAAAGTGCACTAACATTTCTGTCCCAAACTAGTGAAAGCAGTGTCCTTACACTAAAGCTAAGCATTTTCTTTGACTGAAGCATCCCTTTTGGAATTTATCCTCAGCTATAAGGAAAGTTGCATTCCCATTAGCACAAATTATACTACTTCTGTTGTCTGAAAGGTACAGAAGCTCCTTTACAGCTTCGGTTATCTGTAATTTCTGGTACACTTACGAAAGTATGTAGGCAGAGGTTTGGATGTGATCAGTGTACCATCCATCTACTGTTGGTTTTGTCTGTGATATCTTAGAAGCAAAAAGCAAGGATTTCCAATGGAGCTTGGCTCTGAAGGAAAGTTTTGAATTACATTGGGATGAAAGTAAGGGAATAAAGGGACAACTTCCTGGGTCATTTTTTGCAGAATCACTATCATTCTGCTACCACAGCTCTTGACAAACAGAGGAACGTAGGAAAAAAACCCAACGTTTCCTTGTTCAAAATAAGATTAAGGAAGTGACATAAATTTATGGAGTATTCATGGCACTACTTTGGATTTCTTTTATAAAGCTTGGGACTTGGCTTTTAAGTCGATGAAGACATTGAGACACAAAATGAATTCTCTGAGGCTGTTAGAGCTACAAGGCTATATAATCACTCTGGGATTGCCAAAGATTTTTTTTTTTTTGTAGATTTGTGTCACTTTCACTCCCACACATCTGGCAAGAGGCCTCTCTGCACTGGCTTAGTTGAAAATCTTATCTCATAGATCATTACTAGCAATAAATTCCAGCCTTTGTGCTTACTTACATTGTCCCACAGCCTGGAGTCACTGATTTTGTGGAAATAGGAATTTGGGCTGTAAAATATTTATTCACTAACACACACCAAAAAAAAAAAAAAAAGCCTCAAACCAACCCTCTAGCTCTTTCTTTGTGAAGCCAGCTCTGAAAATGTAAATCCTATCAAACTGACTCTCATGGCCAAAGAAAACAGGCAGCTGGATTCCATCCCTTTAGCTAAGAATCAGCCCTTAAATGCCTCTTAAATATACACTTTATACGAGCTATAGTCAAACTCATTTTCCAGTAATGTTTTCCCACATGTCCTAGAAAATGTGAGCAGCGACTCTCTGCGTGTGGATGTAACCAGGGCACTGACAATGGATAAGCGTGCCAAAAACCTGTTCGCAAGCATCACTGCAAACTGCTAATGCAGTTCTACCACCATTCTTCTGTAAGGTCACACCTATACTATAAGAGGGATGTATTTTTAATCCACGTCACAGTCCTTAAATACAGCTAAGGCAGCTGTGGTCAAAACAGTTGTCAGCAAATGGTCTGTGCTATGGTGTTTCCCCTTGTGGTAGCTCACATTAGTCAGTGAGCATTTTTCTGGTATTGCATTCTGGAAACATTCTTATTTATGGTATTTGTTGTGCTCTTCCTTTTCTGTATGACAGGGGTGGGAGGCACGAAGGCAGAGTTCCTCATACATCAAAGACTTTGCAACTAATAATGAAAAAGACTGGAAAGAGAAGGCAGGACAAATGATTGGCATAGATGCAGTTATCTGCAGGCTAAATTAAATAATTTGCTGGGGAGGAAGGAAAGGGACAATTTTGAGACCCCGCCTGGAGTACTGCGTCCAGCTGTGGGGCCCTCAACATAGGAAAGACATGGACCTGTTGGAGCAAGTCCAGAGGAGGGCCACAAAGATGATCAGAGGGCTGGAGCACCTCTCCCGTGAAGACAGGCTGAGAGAGTTGGGGTTGTTCAGCCTGAAGAAGAGAAGGCTCCGGGGAGACCTTATAGCAGTCTTCCAGTACCTAAAGGGGGCCTACAGGAGAGCTGAGGAAGGACTTTTTACAAGGGCATGTAGTGATAGGATGAGGGGAATGGCTTCAAACTGGAAGAGGGTAGATGTAGATTAGATATTAGGAGGAACTTTTTCACTGTGAGGGTGGTGAGGCACTGGAACAGGTTGCCCAGAGAAGTTGTGGCTGCCCCATCCCTGGAGGTGTTCAAGGCCAGGCTGGATGGGGCTTTGAGCAAGCTGGTCTAGTGGGAGGTGTCCCTGCCCATGGCAGGGGGGTTGGAAGTAGGTGATCTTCAAGATCCCTTCCAACCTAAACCATTCTATGAATTCCCAGAACTAAATGACAGATCTCCAGTTTAGTGACCTGTCTCCTGGAATACTGTTAACAAGCAGGATCAGAGTTGTTAATGACCAGCAAGTGTTGCTGGGTAGCAGATGCGTTCTCTAGGTGTAAGGAGAAATGTTACGGAGACACTTGAGATGCAGTGTACTCTAATATCGCTCCATTCCCAATCATCAGATTTCAGGAAAAAAAAATAATTGGCAACTAGCAGATAATAAAGCCAGAATATTTTCCAAGAGTCCTGACAATCATTCTTGAATAACTTATCCCAACAAAAACATGGCAGAATAAACAATCAGGGTATAATGAACTTGAAATGCCTTTGCCTTTTGTTTTTATAGGACAAATTAACAATGTTTTGACTCTAGGTAATGTTGCATAACGTGAAACATAGTAGTTTTAACCAAAATACCAGGATAATCCAGTAACAAGCTGTAACTTAATTTTTGGCGTTTTTATTTTCGGTTTCCCAAGTGAATACTAGTGAGTGTGTGGAGGTGTTTTTTAATCAGTCCTCATACCTATCCACATACACTGCCATCTAGAATGAGCATTATAGTGCATTATAGCTGCTGCGGGAACCTTAACTCACTTTCATTGACTTTAGGAGGATTAAGTCAGAAACAATACTATTTTAATGCCATTTTTTGTATTTACTTGGCAAACACTCTTGTCAATTTGAAGTTTCCCATGGGAGGTGTCAAGAGGTCACCAAAATTTTCCTGGGCAAGGGAGGGAGAGTGGTTGAAACCTCGGCCTCCCTGCTGCTTCCTTCAGTGTTTTTCTTCATGTCATTAGTGCTGTACTCGGCACTTTTCCCCCAGCTTCCATTAGAAGAGGGAGTGAGTGAATGTAAAAATGTTAGTGAGAAATGGCGTCAAGAAACACAGAGAAGGCTTCCCTGCTGTTTTATTTGGCTAATTCTAGGCCTCGGTAACAGTAAACTTAGTCACAGAAAGGGAGTATAGAATATATTGTCTGCCATACACAAAAAACTCCCAGATGCTTTCAGCACATTTTTTTTCCCCCCAGTTCATTCTGCTATTCTACACAGTCTTCTGTCCAAGGATCACAAAGCCTTCTGACCTCTCTGCTATCCTGTGGCAAGGAAATACAGTTCCCTAAGGCTGAAAAAGCATCAGGGTTTGATTTCCAGAAATGAGGTACCTGCAATTTTCATGAACATCAGTGTAACTCTAAGTGAGCAGCATATTTTTCAGACACCACTCAGACAGACAGAAATGCAGAATGGAAGGCCAGGAGAGAGACCCCACATCTTACAGGCCTTGTATGCAAAGCTGCTGAATTTTAGCTGAAAATACCTGAGTTGAGATATCAAAGACAGCTTTGTTAAAGCTACTGACTGTAGGAAGGGATGTGACCTGTTTCATACTGTGGATTAGTGTGATCCCCCTAGCAAGCCCCCATGGTTTATCATATGATAAAACAGGCAATTTCACAATTACTGGATTTTTTTAAACTATTTCAGTTACACATTTCTCACATTTTTAACTGCCATAAGGCAGAATAAAACATCCGTGGGGAACTTTGCCAGCAAGCGAAAACAAAAATAATGTTAAGTGCATTGTGACTTGATTAATGCAAGGTAAACATTATACACTACACAGCTTTTGCTCCTCAGCAGGCCTATTTCACATTGTGTGTTCATACATAAATTTCTCTTACTAACACTGCACTGGCAGTCCTGCACCATCCTTGACAGATGAGCTTTAGGAACTATTACAAAGTGGTTTAAGTTACAGCTCCATCCGTTGTACCCCATCCTTCCGATGGCGATTGCTTTCACTGTGGCAGAATAATCAGAAAGGAAGATGTGCTCATATCCTCACCAAGTGCAGCTCCGAGTCTGGTGGCTTGGCTCAAACCTATCTTCTCAGCAGTTTAATCAACACTGCTATGCTTTGTGCTGAAGCATGAAGGTGGGCGCACGTTTCGTTCTGTTGGTCCTGATAGTCATCGCAGAGGGAAAGAACAGAGAGCTGAGAACAGGGGCACCTTGACAGATCACAGTGGGATTTGACTCAGGCTTTCTTTAAGTTTTACTGGGAGCAGGGAGGCCTTATGACTGTTGCCATCCGTGCTCCGCTATTGTATGTATGTCTAGTTACTGGTATTTATGGTGGAAAATCCGTCCATTACTGGCCTGAGCAGACTAGTTACTGTAGTATCACTGCACGGTTAACAAAGGTCGCAGGCGAGGATTGAACTGTGCTCCCTTTCCCAGCTGGCAATGCTTAACCCCACTGTCTGTAAGAGTCAGAATTTGCTGGAGTCCCTTCCTGGACAAACAAGATTGCCCAATGTAGAGAAAGTTATAGTGGTCATCTGAGGAAAGGGGGCCCTGCAGTGAATTAAGTGAATACAGTGAGTTAAGTTATTCAGGGCACTGTGATCATTAACTGATGTACTAAAGTCCACAGTGGAACAGGATATACAATCCAGTGCCATCAGGCTTTTCAACAGCTAAAAAAAAGTTACGTTATTAATAGCTAAAAATCACACTAGAGATGTTTCACTGCTGTGGAAATAATTCTCCATATATGTTTACTAACAGTAAAATTCAGATCTACTAAATAAGGCTTTAAAACTGTTAAACATGAAAAGCTAAAAAATACTAATATTTCTTAAAATTAAAAAGGCATGTCCAGCATTCAGTCCAAATTTACTCTACTGAGAAGCTCAACTGCCATGATAATCTTCTTCACCTTTTGATTTTCTCTTACAGTTTGAAGAACAAGACTAAAATTCTCCAAACTGCCGTGTGAGTTATCAAAACTAACATCAGTGGGAACGGATCAGCTAAGTGTGCTACAAGAATGGTAAATTAGATGTGTTCTATTACTTTTAGACATCTTTATTGAGAGTTGTTAGAGCTTAATACAGAGGAAGAACCAAGAGTTTAGAGGAAGTAAAACAGCTACAGCAGTTTTTAAAAGGGAGACCGACCTTTTAAGTAGTGTTCACGTTGGTATAGCTCCACAGTACAGAGCTTTAACTCATTATTTAAAGGCATCTCAGGTTTTCTGTGTTTTCTATATCCCCGTCAAAGCAATCACTTCTTGAGGAAAAGGCTATGTACCTTACCTTTGCAAAACTACTCTGATAACATTTAAAATAGTTCTAGCAACAATAAAACCGCCAGCAATGAGAACTCCTGAGTGCTGATGGGGAAGGCAATAGAAGGAAAAAATAGCATCCCTGAAGTATTGCTTGAGATTCAAAATTTTATTAAGAGAACTAGAACCACAGAGGTTTTGCCTAAAATTTGAATCTGGGGAAGTTTTATCCTATATTGAGGATACAGCAAAAATGTGTACTTCCTCCCTTTCCCTAGAGAAGAGGTTACTGTCAGGACTGTCTGCAGGATACAGCAAAAATGAGGGTACATCAAGGACCTGATTATGGTTCCATTATCCTCAGAGCATGTCTGCATCAGCTTGAGCCACAGCATTATTTAAAACTGAGCTGTGTTTTCTCCTGGCTGACTGCAGGCCCTAAGGGAGCATCCGTCAGCCAAGCAGAAGTGACTCATGCAAGGCCCCAGCCTCACACTTGATACAGTCAACCTCTGGGATGACTTGTGGAAGAACTGTCACAGCCATCCTGAAACTAAGCAAATGCTGTCTCACTGGAGTTTTCCCACTGTGCAGCCTGCCTGGTTTTGGTTTTGTTGCGCAGCTAATGTGAAAAAACTCTCCAAGTCTTTGGCTTGGTGAGTTTTTAAACTATATCGTTAATAGAATTAGCTAAATTGCATCTTGGTTTAAAAATTACTTGGAAATAAAATCTGGACGAGTGCAGCAGATCAGAGGTGCTCAAGGCAAGCAATTTAGCAGGAGCAGCTGAACTCCTATATATGTGTCTCACAAGTAACTGCAAATTAATATATCTTTATGGAAGCAGTTCAATTAAGGTTTCAGTTGCTGAAGAAATGTTTTTAAGACTCTTGCACAAGCCAACCATTAAAAGCGCTACTATTTGAATTGATGAACTCATCAGCTCAGCTGGAAAACATCAACTTGGAAATGCATTCGAAGTGTGTATTGCATTAACACACAAATTTAATTTAAAGGAAGAAGCTCTTTATGGATTTTAAAACTAAAACTCTGCGAATTGCTGCATCTAAACCGCTATGATAAAAATGGCAAAAAGAAATGTAGGAATGGTAACCGTTGGTTTCTATTGTATGCTAAATTTTAGTCTACATGGCTCATGAATGAACAATCATTAAAATAAGGTTTGAGAAAGCACACAATTATTTGGGAAGAAAAACATTTTAAAGGCTTGAAAAATCAAAATTCTATATTTGTCTTTGGTTTATCACAATTAATTGTGATAATTAATGAAGCCTAGCTTCATTTGAGCCTTGATAAGGTGCTTTTAGTGGAGAGATAAAAGTCAAATCAGTAATTTAGTCAGGGGTGCGCTTCTACCCCACCTTCTGCTAAGGGGAGGATGGATACAGAGTCCAACCATACACAACGTGGCAACTGTGCCGAAAGTGCCATGTTTTGCTTTATTGAAATTTGCATCTGGTCATTTGGGGAAACTGGACATAGCGTGCCACCCCCCATCCCACAGGGAAAGGAAGGCTGGGCTTGCACAACCTGGGAAACCGCGCTCCGTCGAAAGACGTGTTACCCACAGTTCAGCAAGTTTACATTGCTCTATATTTTTCTCATCTAATTTTATCTAATACATTTCTCTATATTTTTGGTTTGTAAATTATTTGTGAATAACAACGTTTTGTAAACGTAGGAAGATTTGTGTTCACACGTAGAGTTTTCAGGACGCGGCCTCATACAAGGAAAATCTTACAAATCACAGCAGCCTCAGCATTTCCGTGCCGGTTCAGACTCGCCGGCTGCCAGGTCACCCCCCGCAGCTTTCCAAGCAAAGTGCGGTCCGCGTGGCGGCTCGTACCCGCTCCAAACCGCGGCACCGGCTGAGGCGGCGGGTCGCTCTCCCCGGCGGAGGGGCGCTGTCCCCTCCGGTGCCTCCACCGCTGCGGCCCCCCCCGGCTCCCGCCGCGGCCGCCGTTATGGCGCCCCCTGGCGGCTGCACGGCGGCACCGCCGCCCCCTGAGCAACCTGGGCAGGTGTAGCATTCTCAACGCTGTCTTAAGAACTCTTTGAGTTGAGGACAGGCAGAGTTCTGAAAGGGTGTCGTTTCCCCTGCAAACAAATGTGAAAAAAAAAAAAAACCACCCCAAACCAACCCTTACAAAAATATTTTGTACACTTCCAGCAGATTCAACAAGGTTGTACAGCTTTAGAACAAAAGGGTTAGCGGAGAACGCCTGTTTGAGTCAATGCATAGCATTTATGGACAAATCAGAGCAAGAGGGAGATGGAAGCACTAAAAGCTGGAATAAGAATTATTGACAGATGTTGCAGATATCTATAAGAGCACAGGAATATGGTACACTGGAACTTTGTCTCAGTCAGCCATTCGCTTACCAGATCACAGAAATGTTAGTGACCTGCTTCAGTTCACGTTGCCCAACCAGGTAACACGTTTTTCCTGAAGTACCTTCTAGTAGTAACTTCAAATAAACATGCACTCACAGTTCAGCAAACTGATGAGCAAAAGCCTCTCCAGGCTCTGTTCTTCAAACAAGATTTTAGGCACCAATGCCAGGGCTAGGGTTACTCTACCTGCTTAGCTCAAAACAAAGCCAGGCAGCAGTTAACGCTCCATCTTCCTGCCACAGGCCATGAGGACACATTCTCTCCACTCCTTTCTGTTGCAGGTTAGAAAACTCAAGGCAGACACATGGCTACAAATGGCACAGTTAGCCAGGAGAGCCCAGGGTCACGGACTACCACCACAGCTGCAGGGCAGCACAAAGGAGGCAGTAGGGGTTGGGTTTTTTTTTTGGGGGGGTGTATGTGTAGTTTTTTGTTTGTTAGCGTTTTGTTTTTTTTTTTAAAAAAAACAACTACGGTTGGCTTCAGGGGTCAAGAAGACAGACTGAGGCCAGGGATATAATGTGAAATAATTTACAGAGCATGTTTTGTGCCAAAAAGTATTACTCTATATGTCAATTTGCTACTGGAATTACAACAGAAAATCTTTTATAGTGAATGCAATGTGAATACAAGCCAAATGCTCAACTAATTTCAGTACATACAGACCAATAAATCATCCTAAAGTCACACTGTCTTTCAAGTCATTACAGCATACATTAACTAGGGATTTAAAATTTCAGATAAAAGTAGTTCTTTAGCAGAGAAACTTATTTACTGTGTCAATTTTAGATTAGCTCTTGAGGGATTTCAAGGATATCCAGTATCGGTTGGCAGGTTTGAAGATTATTCTTGAAAAGCTGTGCACAGTCTATGCTTATTTTTCAAATCATGAATTAATAAAAAGCTCTATGTCTGTAAAGCTTGAAGGCTGCAGATTATGTCCATTTCTCTTACCAGAAACACGCCAGCACACTGCATAAGAAATGAAGACTGTCAATAATGATATTATTTCAATTTAAAAAGAACTAAGCACCCCCACCCCTTAACTTCAGTAAGGCTGTATCACCTTGAGAAAATTCAAAACCACAGAGCACAGAATATACCAGTCGGTGTATTTTATTCTTTCAATATGGTTAATCTATGTTCTTTTAAATTGAAAGGTTTTGGGTCCTCCCTTCCCCCAAAAGGTGGGCAAGGTATGATTTGAAAAGCAAACTTGAAAATAGAAAACAATGCAGACTCATTCTTTATTAAAGTCTTTAGAGTGTATTTGCTAAATGTCATTGATGATAAGCTTATAAGGATCATCTCTCTGAAGAGATTATTCAGCAGTGAAAAGTGGAATGGGAGAGAAGCCTAGTGAAAAGCCCCAACATTTATTGTGGGAAGTTAAAAAAAAAAAAAAAAAGGAAGGGGAATAAGAGAAGCAGCATAGGACGGAACCAGCACTGTTTCCAACAGTGATCAGACTTTCTCATCAGATTAAGCAAGAGGTGTAAATAAGGATATAAGATAATAAGGATATAGAAAAATTAACATAAAGGCATTTATGATTATTAATTTTATTCTCATTGTAGATTCCCAGGATACAACTGAAATAGAGTAAGTTTGGTCTACCCTTAAGAATTGGATGTGTTTAAAATAAATTAACACTTTTCAGTGGGCAAAACTTTAACACCACCATAAAACAATTATACAAAAAATCATGTACATATTTTGACAGTTTAAATAATACATATGTATACTTGATTTTACTTTGTGGAAAAGTAACTTTTGCCAGTTTTAGATTGTGACTGGCTGTAGCTGAAAAAAAAAAAATTTAACTATTTTTCTCCAATAGGGCAGCTGGAAATTTAACAGTATATCATTTTTGTAATAAGAGACTTACTGTATGGGTAACCAATAAAGCTGTTCCGAGATGACTGGAAAACAACAGCATACCTAATGTCTGCCCTACATAGTACCACTCTGACAGAAGGAACAAGGAAACGTGGGTCAGGAGACCTGTTTTTTCTTTTGGGGTGGTAGAAATCGAGCTACAAAACATGAGCCAAAAGATGAGAAGTATTACATAGCACTTGTGCCTGCAATATTTCATTTTCCCCCATGGCTGCTGGAGCCATGAGTGTAACAGTAAGAATTTAAAAACAACTGGAAAAAACCCATTCCTTTCATTGACCAGATTACAAAATTCCAAAGAACTAAATACTTGGGATTTTGGGAAGGGGAAGAGGAAGAAAAATATTGAGGAAAAAAAATATTCTAGCTCCAAATGAAATTTACACTCTCAAAAAAAACCCAGACACTTCAATCATGACTGAAGTACCAGTTTGTCTCGATTTAGAAACACCATTAAGATATTTCAGATGACACTGGTTAAAAATTGACAGAAGCCTTTAGCTTCAAAATACAATTTTTTTTTATTAAGAAAAAAGTGAAATACTCAAACTGGACCCCTAGATTAAGATGCTATTAAAACACAACCACAAGGGTCAATAAAAATGAAGTAATTTCTTTATGTAGGTGTAAAGAGAAGCTACTTGATGTAAAAGAATAGCTAGATGTGGGTACTTCCACAACACAGTAATGCTTCCAGTTGCTTAACTGTACCAGCCAACTGTTGACATGGCAGAAATTCTGTTCTAAATTATAGGTCTCAGTTTTGTATCAGAATATCTACAGGTATTCCTTTCTGTATTTCTTTTGGAATTTGCGAGATTACAGGTTTGAGGGGGGTGTGTGTTTTGTTGTTGTTTTGGGATTTTGTTTTTTTGTTTGTTTGTTTTTTTTTAATTTTGGGCATCTAATATTTAATGAACACATACGAAAGTACACATAAGAGAAGTGTATAGGTATCTCAGTTTTAAAAGGCATGGTTTTCCTCTTTTTCATACAATCAACATTCTTTTTCAAAGTCTTGCTTCTCCTGCCCCTTGTTACATTCTCCACTACAATTTGTTATTCAGCTGTGCAGACTTCAAACACCAACATGTAGTACAGCATTAAGGGATTTCCTGAGTCAGGTTTATTCATCGTTATCTGTAAAAAGCAGGAGAGGGGGAGAGGCAGGGTGAAAAGGAGCAACAACCACACACAATCAAGCTGGAGTTACAAAACAAATTAGAAACCACAATTTAGTATGCAATAATACAAGAATTCACTAAGTTGGTCACCAATGAGGTGACTGTTACCAAAACTGTCTTGAAAGCACTATGTGTACAGATACTGAACAACATGTCCTCTTGGATTAGTGAATTTAAGATAGTTTCATCTCAAGTGGCCTGCTGCAGTCAGAACAATCCTCTTAAAGAGCAATGCAGATTTTTTTTTTTCTAACTTTTCTTAGTTGAAGAGTATGAAATCTTTGAGACAGAAGCTCATGAACACGCTTCCGACTGTCATTTGTCCTCTCTTCACCTTTATTAGCATAGGATTTTTTCTTTAAATGTCTGAAATTTAAAGAACTACTTTAAATGTAGTTCTGTATGTACTTTATGACTAAAGTACTACATGTACTTTAAATGTCTGAAATGTTAAGAACGACTTTTTCTTCACATTTTTGTATGCTACCACAGATTTGTAAAATACAGAATTAGAACTGAAGCTATTGAAAATAGCCACTTGTTAATCAGCATTTTGCAAGATAAAAGTCGGCTCGTTTTAATAGGATTCACCCAGACAACAGCTTCCAATTTGTATGCCAACATTTCAGCAAATTGTCAGTTAAGCCTTTCAGTACAAGTTTTAAATATCCTTAAGGCAAAGTGGCAAGGAAAAGAAACCAGTAACGCTAGAGTTATCATTTTCTTCTATGTTGCCAGTCCTTTGGATACTTGAACTACTACAATATATCTTTCCAATTCTATCATTAAACCAATGAACTGTGGTTGAAAAAATATTTTTCAGACACTTTTCTGTCATGCTTCTATAACACAGCATGAAAACAACATGGTCCTGGTTATTCTTACTGAGTGGTTCTATATCAGTAGCAAAGAAAAATTTGGAAGATGTAATTTGTATTAGATTATTATTTTTTAATTATTATGTTTTTAAAACTAGTTTGACTTCTCCCCCTAAGCATTTATATATAAAAACCATAGAAAGCCATAATCTCACTTGACCCTCTAGCCACTGCTATTGCAACACGTTTGTAAAAGAATTTAAAAGATGCAGAAAGCAGACGCTGGTTAACATGCATTAGAATATTTTTTTCAAAATTGAAATACATTAAACAGTGATCATTGCACACATTTCTAAAGCAAATATCTAATGCTTCTGATTCCTATAAAAGTAATAGAGACTTTAGATTTGCTTTTTTTTTTCTCTCCAGTAAAGACTTTCATCATTAGAAATCTAAAATTACATGGCTACAGTTGAATTTTTGATATGAAATAACAAAAACAAACAAAAAACCCCCTTCTCATTGATACTGGTCTGTGAGGTATTTCAAAGATCTAGAAACTATCTGTCTGCCTAGTAATCTGTGTTAAACTAGGCAGGGCTCCCAAGCAAGATAAATTCTCTTTGTGTATCGCTGAACCACGTGAAAACTAGGATGAATGGTACCTCTGCATCAAGTTCTTCTGAAAAATGACAATTATAGGATGAAGAGCCACACGAAATTTTCTTTCCAGAAAAGGAGTGATACTGCAACCCATTAAAAGTAAAAGTTTTGGAAAGAACAACATTGTTTTAGCTAAAAATTCATTAATTCTTAAGATAAAATTGGTTTTAATTCTGAAAGTTTTATTCTAGACTTCCACCTTCCCAATCTGCATAACTGTTTTACAGAAATTAAATAATTATACTGCACCTTTCATAAGATAGCTATTGTTACAATTGACTGTATACGTGCAAACTGTTAAATCAGAGTGGTCAGCATGCTTAGTCAAAGTTTGCCATGTTTTGTTGCAGGAATAAAAATACCCTTTATATTTCCATTTGTATTCAATTTTCAATTTGTATTTTCAATTTAGCCAATCAATATAGCAAAGCGCAGATATGTTTTAAAAGTATATTGGAACCTATTGTATATGCCCAAGAAAGAACATAAGAGAAGCCATAATTGCAAGGATACAGTGAAATTACCTTCTTGGTAGGCTCCATCTGCCATTACTAGGTGAAGTATTTTGGCATACAGGTGTTTGTGTTCATTTCCAAGAATAGTCTGAACTATGGTTGAACAAATATCAATATTTTCGTCTTCATCTTCATGTATAGCCTGGGAGAAAGGACAATCCATGTTGCCAAAATTAAAATGGGTACAGAATTAAATAATTCAATTTTATTAAATGCAATTCACAGTTAAACCCAGAAGTTTTCCTCTTTAATCCACCAACGTGGTATGTTCTGTGTTAATATTATAGCGTGTTGAAACAGGGTAAAAAACTAAAGAAATAAGCATTTATTCCAGTCACACAATGGAATTAGTTACTGGCACAGTAAACAGCCATAGGTACATTTATCTTGTTTCTTAAAATATTTTCTACTTGAGGCTATTCCACAAACCTTTATTTTCTCATAAACTTCAATGAATTTATCAAAGCCTATTTCCTGCTCCAGGTTATATCTCAGCTCTTCCAAATGGCTGAAGATACTATCGCATTCTTCACATTCACTGGCAATCTCTCCATCACTATTATCTATAAAGAAAAAAAAACAACAGTAAACCCCCCTCGGTTTTCCTACATTCTTAATGTTGTTTCTATGTCCCTAAACTTGATATCCACACGGACCTCTAAATGTAATGAAAGCGCGTAATTTCAGGAACACAAGATGATGTTGGCAGGTGTTCTGAACAACCTGTAAGGAAACAGGAACAGCGCCTTTCTCGACAGCAAAGAAATTATGAATCCCAAATGGGAAGCATCTAGCTATCTCCTCTAAAACCTCACTCCGATAGTTAGCCATAAGGGTATTTGTACTGAAGGAAAACAAGGTATAGCGTGAAAGCAGACTTTCATTTACCAAAGCAATGTTAGTAGGTGAAGTTTCACATAACCATTCCACATATTTCTGAGGTGGAACTGATGCGGGGCTCAGTGGCTGTCCCATGCTAGGGAAAAGAGCTCCTTAATGAAGCAGCTGTCTTCTACCAGAAAATAAGGAGATGTGTATTAAGAATCAGTTATTTAATTTCTGCACTGAGATGCATCTTGTTCCATGTAGCAAGTCTAGAAAACCCAGCACTAGTTTAGCTACAGAGTTCTTTATTCTTTTATGAATGCATCTCCTTTGCGTAGCAAATTGAATATGCCAATTGGTGCAATAAAATACATGAGAGAAGTCAAGATGATTTTGTTTATAGGCTACAGAAACCTTACAAATAGGTTTGTAACAGTCAAACATTAGGTAAGTTTAACAAAAAAAAAAAAAAGAATCTTTTTAAAAATACAAGATATAATAGGATTTTACATGGGGATTCTAAGATACAAACTGCTTTTGCCCAAGAAAAATACTTCCTTAAATAAGCATTTGAATTATGAAAGAACTTATCTACCCAGAGAAAAAATATACAACTTTTTAGATTTCAGAGCTTCTATCATCAAATCTTTAAAAATATACATAATATTCCCTGGTAGGTCACAGACTTCGTGAGTTAGTATTAAAACTCTACTACTTTAAGTTCCTATATGTGACTAGCGTAAGGTATAATCCTGACCAAGTGATATCCCTGATTCAAGTATCAGCGGTCATATCAATAAGAAATTATTCTTGAAATAAAAAGAAAAATCATATTGGGTTAAAAACCCATTAGATGACTTCAAATCCTGTACTTCTGAATCTTGGATAGATCTGGTTTCAAGTTCTGTCTGTTGCCCACCCCCACCAATGAAACCTGCAATTCTTCTGAAATATCACGAACAGAGAAGGTGGGACACTGACACCAAATGCTGTAACGTTTGCAACAGAATCGCAGAAACAGATAGCATTGCATGTTATTAGTGTGTAACATCAGCATTGTCAAAAACTGAAAGAAGATGGCATTACCCAAGTTTATTTTACCTTAAAATACTTTTTGGAATTTATTGTATAGAAAATATCTTACAGGAATATTCACAGACTTCCAATTTGTCTAAAGTTGTCTTCAATTAACCAAAATGACAAAAGCTATGTTTCAGATTACTTACTGATTTTAAGTCTTTTTTTTTTTATACCTGTATTTCTAAATGCACTTTGTTTTACAGCAGTAGTAAAATATTTATGTTTCAACCAGAATTTAAATAACAGAACTGAGACTTGAGGACACCACTGTGTATAGCTCATGCAAAATGCTAAAAGCAGTAATAAATTTTTCTGTCTCATTTTTAATTCGACTGCATTAATAGCTATTTTGGGGTAAGGACAAGGTTAACAATTTCATGTTCCTTTTGACTGCCTGTTAAATTACTTAATTGTAATGTAAGCTGGATTCCAGATACTCCAGTCATCTTAACTGCCATTTCTTTTTCACTCTTACATTGCAGTCGTGAATTATTCAAAACACAGTCTTCCATCTTCCTTCAAGACAAGTTTTAGACAACTAAGAAAGAGTGACTTATAATCACTGCCTAACAAATAGCCAACATGTAATATGCAACACTGAATGTTGCTTAGATGTTGACCTTAATATTCAGAAAGTCTAAATATTATCTGATTTTTTAAACTTCTGTATAAAAACTATTAATTAGAGTTGTATTTCATTATAAGTATACAATTGAAAAACATTCTTCTGTGTTTGAATTGTTAATAACCAACAAATAACTTATAAAACAGGTATAATAGAAATTATACCTGACTGCCATTCTTCATTAAGTGCACTTTCACTGCTGGGGTTATTTTCATCTCCTTCCTCCAGCTCTGTACCATTTGTTATGCATCCGACAACATTAGCCTTTAAAGTAGACTCCTCTTCACTGAATTCCTCACTAGGCTGCTCCCTAAGCAATTGTTCCATTGAGGCCCGGAGTTCCTGCAAATCTGTATCTGCCTCCCCAAACATACTAAAAGAAAGTGATATAATTAATACTTTACAAGACAAACCCTGTAGGAAGAGCTCATTTCTTTTGTTAAGCCAACAAACTGGAAAGCCAATGTAGCTGGACGGGGAAAAAAAAAAAAAAAAAAGACGACAAATATTTGCATCCTCAGTCCAACATGATTACAGCACTGATACCGCTGTATCATGCAAGACACTGAGAATAAAGATTAGCTAAACAGACATCAGACCATTTTATAGAAAGATGATGACAGGTCCTCTATTCAACTTAATTAGTAAGATAATTTCAAAATCTTTGTACTCGCGCACTATTATAGAACCCTGGCAAGTATAACATTCCCAATCCAGATTGAAGTGTGTCTGGAGCAAAGAGAGATCTAGATTTTATCAGAATAGATACAGCAGATGATTCTATCCCTGCAGACTACCCAAGCTGCAGGGAACAGTCAAGAGCCAGGGTCACATTTTGAAGCCCCTGAAACTATTTCGGGGACTTGAAGGACATCCCAATACAACAGTAGAGAAGACAGATGAGTGAAATTCCCAGAACATATGAAGAGAAGAAATAGAAGAAATCTTTATTTCTAGAAGAGTGGTAGCCATCAACTTTGATCTGCTTCAGGGGAATGCAAGGCACAGAAATCGGACAGAACAGCATCTTGGATGGAATTTGGAAAGGATATTCAGACAGCTATTGTAAGCGCTGCATCCCGTTAGCTTCTCAATTCTCTGGAACAAGACTCAAAGTAAACAGCGATTCAATACAGGATTTTTCAAAATTTGGGTAAAAACCCCATGCTGGTATACTGTGTATAATTGTTATTGTCTAACCAAAAATATTTTTGATCTAAAACGCCTGTTGAAATACTTGATAAACTTGATACACTCACATATCCTCAGAATCAGAGGGTCCTTCTTTGGCTTGCTCATCTTCCGTATCATCTATTTCAAGATTATGCTGATGCTGCACATCTGCTACACTGGGAACATCAACTAATGTTCTGTACAGTTTGTGAAGATCTGGGAGCGAACATGTTCTCAACATCTGCAAAGGTAATAGAAAGCCTCTTTGGTAACAACACTAAAGACAGTCTGAGTTTACAAAATACTTTAAAATGATATATTTTTGTCCTTTTTCATTTGAGGGTCAATTTCAAAATAACGGAGTATCTAGCACAGATACTTTAATTGTTAAAAATTTTGACATCTTGAATTTTGCCTCTCAGCTACGAGGAAAGCATTCATTACAGCGACTGAAAAGCTTTAAGAACATCAACTGACATACAGATTTAGTTTTGTGTAGATTTGTTTGTTACCTTGACATCTAGCTAAAGAGATGGAATGTTGCAGTAGATAAATAATATATATATGCAATCCTTTACAGTGTATGTATAACACTTACAGCTTAGAACCATTTTAAGTAGCTGACAAAGGAGTATTTTTTAAAATGACATTTTATTATTTCTCTAAGTTGGTCACTGAAAATAGTAACTTTTGTTTATGGTATATTTCAAGGCAGCTCCATAGTATTAGAAAGCAGATCATTACAAGAAGTATTAGAAATTCAAATTACAACAGTAATTTGTTGCAATTGAAATCAAGCAAGCTGGACACAAAATACCCATTTGTTCAGTAATCTACCAGATCTCTCTCTTAAGAAATCTAAGAATCCCCCAAAATTATTAAATATTCACCATAGTATTAATGAAACAAGAAACAAGACCTAAACCGCACAAACAAGTTTTACCAATAAACCTCACCTTCCTCCAGCATAGCTCTGAATACATGCGTGTTCAGTGTTTGCTCCTAGTGAAACCCCCTAAATTTTAATGAAATAAATAGTTCCTCAGCTGCAATTTATATCAGCACAGTATATTCACATCCATGCTCAAATATCAAATCCCTCTCAGCACATGGCCAGAATATTATTGCCAAAAGAGTAACCACTCTTTTTGACCACTGCTACCAAAGCAAAGGAACAAGACTGACTACCGCATCATTTGAAAGCTTCCAGGTATTTTGAAAAATGCTTCTTTTCCAACTAGCCTGCTTCTGTTAGCATACAGATCTGCCTACACAAAGGACACTAACTCTGTCTGCCCTGCTCCCTGCTAAAGGTTTCCTTAGTTTCTGGGTACAAGCTGCAGCAGAGGTGTATTTGGGAGATTCCAGAAAGTTACATTTGAAGATACTGCAAAGAAGTACCAAACTTCCTCTTGTTGCAACCAAATAAGGAAAGAGAATTTGTTGCTTTCTTTCATCAAGTCTACTGCAGCAGTAACAACACCACGTCTTTTGCCTTTCTCCAAGTTCTCTGCTATTATGTAGAGCTCATCTGGTACTGCATTAACAATTCTGTGACAAACATGGCCAAAACATGTGCCAAATATGCAGTAACAAGCGACACACTGAAGCGGTTCTTATTGATACACTGAAGAACTTAATTACAAAGCATACCTATTACTCTCTAAACCTGATAAGGGTACAGAGAACGTTCATCTTCCCTCTACTCACAAGTTAGCTTTTCTGCAATTATCATCCAACTGCCAGATAAAAGCTTCATAAACTAGGGAAGTTAACGATAGTACTCTTGAGGAATCAAAATTAGAGTCATGAATCCATTTATGTGAATATATGGATCTGTGAAAACAGATACAAGTTTGTCAAGAAGTCTTCTTTTTCCAAAGATGCAAACAGCACTATCCTGATATTACACTAGCAATGCATCAACCAATAGATATTATCCAATATTCAATTATTCAAGTACTGCAACTTCTTTCAGGCACTCACAAAAAAAAGGTTGGGAGTCAAAAGAAGAAACATTCTTTCTTATCTGGCATTCCACTACCTAGGATATACTTTACTACATATTGACTGAATGCAACGCAGGTGTTCAAGTTTTCAGAGATCCCTTGCCACCATTCTTTCTCCAGAAAGCAGCTCTTTTACACACTTTGGAACCCAGGCAAGTATTGCCGGTAGTTTGAAGAAGTCTGTTTCATCTACTAGTTCCATAACTACTCGTAAAGTATTTTAAATTCATATCAAAAACACATTCCACCATCCTATGCTCATTTCACAGACTGTGAGCTGCCACTCAGCCCTGGTCAGGACATGCCTTCAAGGAAGCAGTTAGCTCCATTCACTCTCTTCCGTCTTCCTGCTTCACAGCCAGAACCTGTGCTAGTTGGGTAAATCCTACAGGAAAAAGACCCCATCACCTTGCTGCCAGAAATTACAAGATACCTTTGCTGATCTGTTCGGTGTTTATGATGGCAGCGGTAAGTCTGAAAAACTGCACAAAAGGGAGAAAGCAGACAGGGGAAGTTAAGAATCTTGTGAACTCCCTGTTACGTCTCAGAGAAGTGGGGGCATTCCTCCACAAACACCTGGACACAGAATGAATGCTGAATGGTGAAACCAGTGACTAATACTGCCAGAGTCCTGCTGATACAATGAATGCAGGGCAGACGTGGCTAGACAAATACAAACACCTGCTGAAACAGTTATGCCCTCTGTTCTGGCCTCATTCAGCCTCAATAAGAAAATAAGTGTATTACTACTATAGAAATAAAAGTGTTCCTTTTCTGTTTTTTTTAAACTTGCCTTTGGGTCGTTTGCATCAAACCGCCCTGTAGAAAGTCCAACCAACAATGAACTTTGGCCTTTATTTTTTGCTGGTGATATGGAACGTGAACGAGGTATGAAAGGCTCTTCCTGTGAAGACTGAGCTGACAGGACTGGTGAGGCTGTTGGAACAGCTGGGGGCTGTGCTACCCTCTGGAATAACGGTTCAGGTTGCAGACAGTCACTGGAACAAGTTTCTGATGTGGCAGAAGAAAGTCTGTTAAAGATCTAAATAGATTAAAACCCCCAAGCTCTTAAGCAAAAGGTAACTAAAATGAGTAAAACTAATTTCTGCTGTACAATTAAAGCACTTTAAGAGTATTAAAATATCTTTGGATTATTTTAGTAAATACATTATAATGTGAAATTCTCCCATTTTAACTTTTTGAGACTAGCTATAGCCTATTCTGTTCTCATGCCTTCTAGTTTCTTGTTATCCAGTCCATGCCTTAAATAATGCTGTCATCCATTTTCATCTGTTGCTTCTTGGCTTATACTAGATTTCTTCAAAGCTACCTCAACGTAATTTGCCCAAACACTGGCAAAAACCCCCTAGGTTGCTTAATCTACCCATAAATAGATGCAATAGTATCACCAATGATACTTGACAGTCTTGCTGATGTATTTTCTATTCTACTGTAAAATACGCAGATCTTCTGGACCTCCAAGAGCAAGCAATTCTTCCATGCAATAAAGATAAAAGATTATCATTAGCTTGCTCTCTGGGGGTCACCTACAATAAACAAAACAAGAGAGTTCAACTGACCTTCTGGAGCTTCCTTTTGTTGTTGAACCTTGTCAAGTGATACTTTCTCAAAAGTTGCCTCATTCCTTCTGTCATGTTGCACCCTATTATAAAATACCACATCCAGGGGAAACACCATGTAAAAATAGTCATCAGTCTACTGAAAAAAAATCCTCAGCCACCAAGTGCAATAAAACTAACACGGCAAACAAGCAATGAAGCTTTAGCTAAGCTTACCATTTTCACTGATGTATCTAAATCCTAACTCAGTTAAAGCTAATTGCTGGAACTGGAGAGAGACGGATCAGAAGAAGACAGTACTTACTTATCCTCTTTCTCTTTTACCCACACTTCATTAACAGCGATGGGAAATTCCTTTCTCTCCTCATGCTGGTGCTTTTTACCTTCTTCCGTTTCTTCCAACATCTCTGCTTCCAAATCATCAGGCTCTAAAATTAATAAAGTCACATACCTCATTAAAAATTAATCACAATCAAACAAAAATACAGGAGAGACTATACATCTTAAGATGATGCTTAAATCCTTCAGCTTCAATAGGTTTCTGCAAAACGCAGAAACAACTGAAGTTTTGTAACCCCAGAGCTAAAAGTTTGTTTCTGATACAAGAAAAGTGTCTTAAAGCTCCAACGAACTACATCTTCTAAAACCTTCAGTAACATTCACCCAGATGTCAGCAGGGTGCTGGTATCACACAAGGGAAGAGATTCTAGCACAGTTGATGGGGAGAGATAAAAAAAAAAAACAAACAAAACCCAACCCTCAATGTCAACAACAAAATTGAAGACTCTAGAGAGTCTTCTGTAAGCACACAAAAAAAGGTTTCTGGAAATTTACAAAATACTTTAGCTAATCAAATTACAACACAGGCATAGAAAGCACTTGGTTCTACTTAAAAGGTGTAAATAAAAAACCTGCACATTACTTATGGAAAGATATAAAAGTATACAGGATCACTACTTCCCTCTCAAATTGGAAAACAGATTGCCATTAGAATTACTAATGAAATTACTTACCATCCAGCATAACAGGTTTGCTCTGCACCTGGATAGGCCCAGCTCTTTGAGATTCTTCTGGCACAGTCATGTCAGACTCTGTGATACCAACTGGTACCAAAGACTGAGCCCCAACAGTAGGAAAAGCTTTCTCTTCCTTCTCCTCTTTTACAATTACGGACTGATTATCTCCTTCAAAAGGTTCTGCAGTACCTAACACAAGATTATTCTATTATTTAAACAGTGCTTTGACACAGTTTGATAATAAACTACAATGTGACTACACGGTGAGTTGAGAAATTTTGTTTCTTTAAAGGAAAATAGAATATAAAAGTTTGCATGCTTTTATTTTAAGTATTAGGAAGATGAAAGACAGAATATTAAAATTTGAATTTTACTTGCTACATTACTTGACCCACTTCGTTGGTAAGGCAAAGGCTGTAGATGTTGCCTACTTAGACCTTAGTAAAGCCTTTGACGCTGTTTCCCACAGGATTCTCCTGGAGAAACTGGTGACTCATGGATGGGTGTACACTTTGGTGGGTAAAAAACGGCTGGATGGCCGGGCCTAAAGAATTATGGTGGATGGAGTTAAAACCAGTTGGCAGCTGGTCACAAGTGGTGTTCCCCAGGGCTCAGCATTGGCACCTGTTCTGTTTAATATGTTTACCAATGATCTGGATGAGGGGATCAAATCCACCCTCAGTAAGTTTGCAGATGACACCAAGTTGGGCAAGAGTGTTGATCTGCTTAAGGGTAGGAAGGCTCTACAGAGGGATCTGGACAGGCTGGATTCATGGGCCAAAGCCAATGGTATGAGGTTCAACAAGGCCAAGTGCCAGGTCCTGCACTTGGGTCACAACAACCCCATGCAGCGCTACAGGCTTGGGGCAGAGTGGCTGGAAAGCTGACGGGTGGAGAAGGACCTGAAGGGTGTTAGTAGTGTTAGTTGACAGCCGGCTGAATATGAGCCAGCAGTGTGCCAAGGCAGCCAAGTAGCATCCTGGCCTGTATCAGAAACAGTGTGGCCATCAGGACTGGGGAAGTGATTGTCCCCCTGTACTCAGCACTGGTGAGGCCACATCTCAAATACTGTGTCCAGTTTTGGGCCCCTCACTACAAGACAGACATTGAGGTGTTGGAGCATGTCCAGAGAAGGGCAACGAAGCTGGTGAAGGGTCTGGAGAACAAGTCTTATGAGCTGAGGGAACTGGGGTTGTTTAGCCTAGAGAAGAGGAAGCTCAGGGGAAACCTTGTCGCTCTCTACAACTACCTGAAAGGAGGTTGTAGCAAGGTGGGTGTTGGTAACAAGTGATGGGACAAGAGAAAATAGCCTCAGGTTGCACCAGGGGAGGTTTAGATTGGATATCAGGAAAAAAGATTGTCAAGCATTAGAACAGGCTGCCCAGGAAAATGGTTGAGTCACCATCCCTAGAGGTATTTAAAAGATGTGTAAATGGGACATGGTTTAGTAGTGGACTTGGCAGCACTAGGTTAACGGTTGGACTTGATGATCTAAAAAGTCTCTTCCAACCTAATCATAAAATCATAGAATCGTTTATCATTAGTACAAGTTTATACTTGGGATAAACATAAGTCCTTTTGTCCTTGGAAAGGACAAAAAGCAGGAGCTGACCAGAAAAAAAAGCCACTGATATAGTAAGTCACATCCTAATAAGAAGGTTATAGGACGTATGTAATACACTATTCAGCTGATGACATCCTTTTAAAAACAGACTTGTTTCTATCAATAAGCAAAGTCCAAGACTTTTCAACAAAATGAGGATCCTTCCCTTCCAGCACATCCTTCTTAATTTCTTACCAATTCACTGAGTTTGAAACATTTTGGTGTCTTCCAGTATCAGCGAATGCTGGCATTTAGAATGGGGCAATGCCCAGAACTGGAAAGCAAGAGTGAGGATAGAATATGCTTTTATGACTTCAAACTGGTTTTTAGTAGACAAATCGGCAAACTGGCAAATCCAGCACTTGCAGTGCAGATAATTACCAGCTATGCTTACCATTTATTACATCTAGATCCTCGAGTAGGTCAGTTTGCAGCTGCAACTCTGCTTCTCCTAGGATCTTCAGGACTGAATCAGTAGGGCTTTTGCCCCAGACTTTCCTGTGGGGTTCACCAATATCTAATTTAATTACTTCCCCCAGAGTTTGTCCTGTCGGAACACAAATACAGAAGCTTTTAGAAATTAGACACTTGTATTCACTTTCTAGATAATGAACAAACAAACGACCTCCACAAAACTAAAAACTAGAAAGCCAGACTCATGCCACCTCACCCCAAGTCAGACAGCCTAGAGACTGTCCTCAAAAGTCTAACATTTTTCTTCTGCCAGTTCCATTTAACAACAGGAGTTATTCAATGCCAGTTAACATCTGCAACTTAATAGCACCAGGAGATCTTTTCAGCAATTCAGGCATTCCAAAAGAAAACAGTACGAGAAATGTCTAAAACTGGCATGAGGTGGTCTTAACTTTACCTGAAATGGGAAACTAGAAAGTCTCTTGTCCTGATATCCTTTGACATTTGTTTCTGTTATTTCTCCCTCCAAGGAAAACAGAGGATATAAAGCAACAAAGAAGAATGGAACAAAAGAAGAAGTTTCTTGATCTTCTAACATCCTAGCCATGTAAAACTACTATGCTATGAAGTAAATTTGTCACATTCTCCATGATTATTTATTTCTACAATGTGAAACAGACTGTTAATAAGGCACACTGAAACCAGGAAAAAAGTCTTCCACCCAAAAGACCAGAGAAGGCAGAGAGAAAATTTGCAAAGGCAGGCTTGATTTAAAAAAAGAAAAAAAGCTAAGATTGATGAAGGGCGCAATAGAAGTAACAGACATAAATTGTGAAAACCTTCAGTTTTTATTGTTCTACTGATTAATTACTCAGCCTGTGCCTTATTCCTTATCCAAAGGAACACATAACCACCTGTTTGAGAAACAGATGACATGCAACTGATAACAAGGTAATAATAAAGTGTACTTGCTTTATAAAAAAACAGACACTACGCATGGTAAACTGATTTACTAATGTGATGATAACAAAAAAAAGGTACTTACGGTCTGTTCCAGAGAGAGAGTCTTCCATCGATAACTGAGCTAGAGGAACAACCAACTCAGATGCCCCAGATTCCCATTTTTTGCGATCTCCGAGAAGTGGATGGTCACCTTCTTGTTGTTCTTTACCATCTTCAGACTCAGCTGATTCAGAGATATTTTTACACTCCTTTTTTCCTTTCTCATCTTCTTGAGCTTTAAGATTTTGATTTAATCGTCTCAGTATTTCTCGTTTACTCTGAAATAAGGGCCAACATATATCACTCAAAATAGTACCTTTCTTAAAAGGAAAAGAAAACAAAATCAAACTGAATACAATTTTACATACTTGCATTGCAAAATCTGTCTTTTTTACTTCCTCCTCAGCTTCCTGGACAGCAGTTACATTTTCATCCTTTTAGTCCAAGAAGCATGAAATACAATGTAAAAGAATATGTCAGAAAAAAAATAATCTTGAGAATATTAATAGATGTAATAGTGAAAAATCACCTCTAAGCTTTTTCATTGACAACTGCAGATAAACTGAGACAGAATGTATGATACTTCTGGTTTTATGGGGCTTCTCAAAGACAGAATTTCAAGGGCAGCTTCAGCCTTTGAATCTGTCTGGAAGTTGCGAGCAAATGAATCTGACTCAGTTTAAGCAGACAGGTTAAAGTTCAGACCATGAAACATGAGAGATAAAGCTAGGTACGACCTCTACAGCAAAATGCCACCAAATTCCAATGCTAGAAATGAGTAATTCTATATGGGAACAAAAAAGTGGCAAGGACAGAGTCAGGGAGCACCTGTAAAGAAAAGCAGAAGGGAGAAGAGACAACTTTAATGATTACAGTATAGAAAACATCAAGGTGGTATAGAATAAGAAAACAGTAGTTCCTTGATATCTGAAAACATATCAGAAAGCCTGACCAGATTAAGACAGTTGAGGCTAAGCAGATGCACAATTACATTAAACTAAGGCAAGTATTCCCTTATGCGGTGCATTTTTTGGGAAAATGTTCTGCATTGTTCTTAATCTGCCTCAGTTACAGGAGCGATGACATTTCAATTATTGCATAAAACCTACCAGGCTTCCAATAGCAGCTTCATTTCAAAAGCATATTTACTCTTCAACATTGTAAACCAGTAAATATGTAAAATAATAAAACTAAAAATTGAAGGCAAAAGTGTAGAACTTGGAATCTTTCTGCATAAGGCTTGTCTTCTCCAATTTCTCTGTGTGCTATTTTTTAGTCAGTTATAGCCACCATCTTGCATTACTGTAAAACAAACTATCCACGGGGAAAAAATGTGCTAATGATTTAAGTACCTGTCAAAACATGATTCGCTATCAACTGACATCTTTCAGTGTATTACATTTTATATACAGTATTTAGCACTAAGTCTTACTATGTTCCCATAGTCATAG
Source organism: Ibidorhyncha struthersii (assembly GCA_013398815.1). Taxonomy (NCBI): domain Eukaryota; kingdom Metazoa; phylum Chordata; class Aves; order Charadriiformes; family Charadriidae; genus Ibidorhyncha; species Ibidorhyncha struthersii. The sequence goes on from VZSZ01001410.1 coordinate 574,210, forward strand.
CCTCCAGGTTGTATATAGCATGTAATCCCACACTACACTGAAATCTAGAAATAGGTTAGATAAAAACCCAAAAGTTAGCATTCAAATTAACACAGATTGTGTTAAAAACTCAAATTGTACAAACACTCACTTGTATGTTCAGTTTCACAACTGTTACTTAAATCAAATGGTGATAGTTGAGGCGAATGTGTAAGCATTTACAATATCAGGATCCCAGATCACAGAAAACAGAAATTGGGAAGTCTCCAATACTGTTTTAGATGACAGGAAGAGACCACACTATCAGATTCAAGTCTCTTAAACTTTATATTCTGTGTTATAATCAGCACATACTTTCAAACTCACTGAAAACAAGGATAAATATAAAATAGTCCTATCATTAAAAATTTATTATCTCACTTGTTTCAGTGTACATATGTATTTCAACAGCTTCCAAGTTTTGGTTTCTTTTTACATTTTTTCTTCTTTTCCTAATTAGAAGCAACAAGTATCCTTAATGATTTTTTTTTCCTACCTAATCTACACATTCTTCTAAAAATTCTTTTTCAAATCAGTTTGGGTTTTTTTCTCCCATTAATTTTACCCTCTCAGCAGAAGTACCTACCACACCCACTTCCTTCAAAGCAGAAGTCATGGAGATAACTGGTGTACCAGGCTTCACTGGAAGTTGTGGCTTAGGAAGAGCCGCTCCAAGCTCTTGTAGTCCATGCACAGGACTGTGTTCTGCAGCTCCCACATGAAAAGGCACATTAGGATTCTTTACCCCTTTTGCTATCAGCTGTATAGATTTAATTAAAAAATTTGAATCAATAAATTAACTTCAAGACTTTGCACATTAAACACAGTATCATCAAATAGGCTCATGTAAACCTTAAGAAGAGGACAATAATGCCCCACATTTTCATACAAAAGACAACTGCCAACTGCACATGTGCGTGATTTCCAGTTTCAGTTTTACAACATCCTGGTTTTCGTAGCAATGTTTTACCAGTTGGACTTCTCACTCCACAGCACACAGAAGCAAAAGAAGATTAAGTACACACATCGTAAATTACAGATAATTAATAAAATGTTTAAGGTAATCCTAATGATTCTTAGGGTTGATGTTATTAAATACTCGAACCAAATTCTTCATTCAAATATACCCAAGATTAGGCTTCTAATGAGGTAATTCTGACTGACAGATGCTCTCTTCAGTTTCAGAAGACAAACTAGTTATTTCAGCTTGAAAAAAAATCACATTGTAAGATTTTAGTTACACAAAGATATGGCACTACATACTTTGACTGCATGTAACAAGATTTGTTTTCTTACATGTTCTTCCCAGGCTCTCTTCTCTCTTTCGTATGCTTCCTTTCTCTTTCGCTCTAACTGTTCTTTCAGAACTGCAGCTCGAGCATTTGCTTGGGCCTGTAATAAACAAACAAGCAAAAAAAAGACCAAGTTAAAATCATGAAAAGCATTAGTACCCCGTTCTGTGGAACATTTTAAAAAGAAATGTTCTTGGATTACTTCATCTTGCTTTCTCTCACTTATTACTGTATAGACTGTGAAGGGAAGACTCCACTGACAAATCAAAATCACCACGCAAGTATAACAACTGGTCTTCTACGTTGAAATAATGGTAGCTTCTCAGAATTTAATTACAATTCTTGATTTGCACAGTTATATTTTTAGTGTACGTAGCAATATTAAACAAAGTAATTTAAAATTAGATTCTCTATTTAAAATTAGTTTTGAAGCCAAATGCATTAATCATAAAACATTAAATACTCAGTTTAAACTTTACATACTTGCTCAACAAACACAAGAAGCTTCAGTTGCTGTTCCACCTCTAGTTTTAAGGTAAGGCATAAGGTTAGCTTTTTTTTTTTAAACATTGCTCTTTGCAGATTACAGGGGTAAAAAATATCATAGAATAGATAGAGTAACACTTGCTGCATATCATATGGTAGAGATAGTTATTGATATAAGAAAACCACAGGGAATAAAGCTCCAATCAAACACTGGATTTCTGTGAAACACATTTGCTTTAGATGTACTTCATCACAGGAGTATATAGCTCACCTTCCAATCCACACGTAGCCCATGTAAAGAGTTTTGCTTTCCTTTATTCTTTTAACTAAAATCATCTTGTTATTATTTAAGGTACATCTTCCTTTCCCTTTCAGTATCAAAATGCTATTTCAGTTATACCAAATTGCCTTTAGGACTAAAGCTAACCTAGAGAAAAATCTCAGAGGCAGGGATTGAAAAAATCCTTGACTTGCTATGCTATGTCACAACATATTTTAAAATTGAGCTAAAACAGTTGAACAGTGTTGTTACCTCAACACAGTTAAAATAAAAACCTCTTGTAGTAGATGTATGAACAAACTATTGATAGCAAAATGAAATGTAAAAAACTTCATGAGATATAAAACAAATGTGAAAATGGTAAGTTCCATCCCCTCTCTCCCCACAATTACCTTCTGCGCTTCTATCTTTTTGCGTTTCAGTTCTGCTTCCTCGCTTGATTCTTGTCCATCAGAACTGGCAGCTTCATTCTGCAAAGTAGGAGTCCTCAAAGAGTTATCATTAATTCATGTATTTAAAGGCTGAGTGATATGAAGAGACTACTCGGGTCACTTAGACTGTATAACTAACATGAGTCATAATTTCACGAGGCAACTCCTCGCTCAAATGTAACGTCTACTTGGACTGAACTTCATCTTTAAGATTTGTGGGGGGTTTTGTTTATTTGTTTGGTTTTATGGGCATTTTTGGGTTTTAAAAGATATGAAGCTTTTACAAGCCAGTAAGAAAGTAATGCGCCTACTGTTGCAAAGGAAGTGACCTAATGATGCTGGGCTATCACCTGCCACCCCTCATCACTGTTGCACGCTTTGCAGGTAAGGTACACAAGAAAGGTTTGAAGCTCTGGAATTCCAGTTTCTTCCACTGTGTGTGCTCCAGGGAAGGTGGAATGGGTGAGGGGGAAAATGTTGACAAGTAAGAATATATAAAGTCTACCTCTGAAATCTCTCTTACTTCTTTCTACTGCCTCTGCATATTCTTATTTACAGAACAGACTGACAGAGTTACGCAGAAAAGGTTCTGACAGGAGTCTGCTCATGACCAACTTGTGCAGACCTTTTATTTAAAATAAACTATTCAGAAGGCTTATTTCGTAGGCTTCTTGCAGCATAAGAAAAAGTATTATTAGAAATAATTTGGCAAAACACAAGCAAGAATTTTAGGTAAATTTTTAAGTGAAAATAAAAAAAAAAAAAAAATAAGGTCATGCCCACCTTGGCTTCAGCCAGCTAACAGGAAAAAAAGATGACTGGAAAGAACACTGGCGATAAAGAAACTTCAGAAAAATAATTTGGCACCTTTCATAGCCAAAGGAATGAATATGTATATTCATCTATATATATCATAGGATACTATGCAGTATAATATACTATGCAGTAGCAATAGATATAAAATTGCTACTCAACTTAAGGAAATAAACATATCTATGACAAGATTTGGTCTGAGATGGTGTTCCTCTAGAAGTAAGCCTCCATGCTGAAGTTTGCATCTGCAGGTCATCAAGAAAAAAAACTCCTAAATTTGGTCTCTGAATTCTGAAAATTAGTTTAGGCCTACTTCCTGGAAAGATATTAATCTATTCTCTGTTCCTTTGTAGGTGGCATACCTCTTGGGACACACAAGACAAGGTACAGCCACTGGGAAAGGAAGTTAGGTTCCTGACATGCCTTACTCATCCAGAGAATTGATGTCATGGTCACAGTAACAGTACTTTTGTTTGTTTTTACTAGCACAAGCAGCCTTGGCCTCCAGAGAAAAGGTTTCTGGAGAGTACCTTTACTTCTGCAGCTAACCATACTGCAGGCAGAGTGTGGGTGCTTCCAATTTTGACAGAAAGGGATGCAGGTGCTCACTGAAAAAAAATGAAAGAAACAGCGCAGTACAGCAATGGCTCTATACTGGTAACATTTTAGCACTGTCATCAGTATTCTAAGGCTACTCATGAGCCACAGGAAGATTTTGTAGGGCTGCATAGAGAGAGAACTAGTCCCACTGCAGCAGTTTTGAAGCTTGTCCAAAACAGCAGAGGAGACAGTTATGAGTGAAACTAACACCAAATGCAATAAAGACAACATGTGCTTATGCTACGTCAGCTTAGCATTTTATGTGAGTCAGCGCTAGTGATAACTTCACTGACCAGCTTCTACAGTAACTTCATAGACTCACAAGACCTTGATTTTCCTCTTGCTCCTTAAGAAAAACTTAGGAGAACAGCCCACATTGGTCCCTTAGCCACTCACACATCTTACAAAGTTTGCACAGGCTCCTCAGTTAGAAACACAAATAACTTTTGCTCTCTCCAGAGCAAAGGGCCAGCAAGTCCAGAGGAGGGCCACAAAGATGATCAGAGGGCTGGAGCACCTCTCCTACAAGGACAGGCTGAGAGTTGGGGTTGTTCAGCCTGGAGAAGAGAAGGCTCCAGGGAGACCTTATAGCTGCCTTCCAGTACCTAAAGGGGGCCTACAGGAAAGATGGGGATGGCAGGTGATGACAGGACAAGGGGTAATGGCTTTAAACTGAAAAGACAGTTGATTTAGATTAGATACTAGGAAGAAACTCTTTACTCTTGAGGGGGGTGAGACGCTGGAACAGGTTGCCCAGGGAAGCTGTGGATGCCCCATCCCTGGAGGTGTTCAAGGCTAGGTGGGATGGGGCTTTGAGCAACCTGGTCTAGTGGGAGGTGTCCGTGCCCATGGCAGGGGGGTTGGAACTTGATGATCTTCAAGGTCCTTTCCAACTCTAACCATTCTATGATTCTATGATCATTCATTTAGATTTAAAGGGGCATGAGTTCCTCTTCAATGCACTAAAGAAATTTTGCACCTTAATCAAGAGATTTAATTTGGCTCTCTTCCATCTCACCAGTGAGATACAGTCAAAGTTAAAGAAAATAAAGAAAACAACTCAAAAGAAGTCACTAATGCAGGAAGAAAATAGGATATTTTAGCCTTAAAAAAACCAAACAACCCCAAAACTTATAGCAATGCAGAACTCTGTTCCGCTGGGACAGTAGTCCAAAGAAACTGAGTGGTACTGGGCGCGCTCTTGCCTTATAAGTCCACTCACTATACATAAGATGCATGAAAGCACTTAATATGGGTGCTCAAAGGTAGGGGCAAGGCAGGAACGTTTCTCGTTTCATATCACAACGTACAATGTGAATATATAAGCAGGTAATTGCCTGAGGAAACCAAATCAATCTGTTAAGACAAATGGACAGTAAGGGGAAGAAGACTCAGGAGTACAAGATCACACAGCAGGTTTATGAAAAGATGTAAACAAACTCCAGACCATATCTACTAAATAGATTGCCTCGCAAATGAAACTTTTTTTAAACAAGTAAATGGATTGCTTCCAAGGGTGCCTTGGATTAGCCATTTGACACCTTAAGAAGTGTTCGTTCTTTATCTACTTTATGAACATATTTTAGTTTTGTTGTATGATGAACATATTTCGGAAAAGTGCTGTTTCCAAAAAAGTGTATTGATTAAATTGAGCTCATGCCAGGAATTTCTAACTTTAATACACACCTACAGAATGTATGAAAAGAATTGCTCGTATGAATTCTGGAGAAGTTCCTATAACTAAAAGCAAATAAATATAAATTCAGATGTAACTTTATGTTGTCTTGTTTTTAAAACATTTTTAGTTTACAGACACTGAAGCTGCACCCCCAAGCACTGAAACAACAAGCAGATTTCACATATTCTGGAAGAAGAGATAGAAGTACACTAACTGTGGAACGGAAAACGTCGAAAATATATGTCTATATATAAAACTGCCTATGAGAAAAGTCTTCTCTCAGGGTTAAAAAGAACACATCTCACAGCCAACCTTCCTAAGTATTTAAGAATGTTTTTCAAACAAACCTTCTCTCCACGAAGTTTCGCTCTAATCTGTTGACGTTCATTAAAGTTTTGTAGCCGGATTTGTCTTAATCTTGCCAAATATTCCTAAGGCAAAGAAAGGAAATAAGTTTTAGTTATACTGAAACTGTCTCCAATACGGTTAACTTAAAATATGTAAGATTCCACAAAAAAAATAAGATGGGTAAAAAAAAAATCCCAACGATTATCCCTATTACTATCACCATATTAGCATTTACTATCTCCAGAAAAAGCTCTCATCTAATGAAAGTAAAGAAAACTGGAACGTATGTTTCCCAGTATTATGCTATCATTGCATTTTTATATCATTGAAGGCTGGGAATGGTTATATTTATCACAACAGGATTAAGATATACAGTCATACCTATATGTATGCACATTCAAGAACCTCTCTGAGACAGACTGATGTAGACAACTATTATTTTGATTATTAAAAAAAAAACCCAAAACCAGAAACACCCAAACTCTAGAACTTTATACAGTAAATTATTTCCTGGGAATTTATAAAGTCCTTTTATTTTGTTACACAGATGAACCATGCAGGGAAAATAGGCACAGTCAGGGCCAGAATAGTGCTATTTGTGTGATGAGTGAAGTGGCAAACATGCGGCAAGCATACCTCTTCCTCCTTGTTTCTGGATTTCCTTCCTCTTGCAGAAATGGGCCTGCCTCCATAGATATCTGCCACGTTTTGCAGTGTACCCTGTTTGCCATTTAATGGTATCAAATTTAAGGTGGCTGGGGCAGTAAAATTATCTGCTTTATCCAATAACTGTTCACTTACAAGAAACCAAATCCATCAATGATCTGCAGTTGTTCTGAAGTTAACCAATAACCCCTTTTCACTTCCATGAGACACATGACTAGTAACTAAAAATCCTGAGTAGCCAGAGAGAGAAACTAGAGCTTGCAGAATATAGTTGCCTTCTCCCTGCAATTCTGATCTTCTCCTGCTGTGTTAGAAAGTCTAAATTCTGATGGGCACGAGTTCTTCTACATCTGGATTACATACAAATTGTGGCATAGAGTTGGCATTTCTGCCATTGTTGAGCCAAGCCTAAAATAAATGTGGAATCTTTATACGTTCTTAGATTAAGCTTTTTCTACAATGATGACTTTTTTTTTTAAAATATAAAAGTAGCAAACTCAAAAGCCTAATAAAATAGTGTATAGTCTTGGTTAGTGGGATGTACTTGGTGTCCTAACTGTCACCAAAAGGATTCAACCTTAAAGGAAGTCCAATACAAAACAGTACAAGAATCTTAACTCCAGGTTTCCTGCTTGTATTAAAATCCACAATATTTAAATTATTTTGTTCATGATAAACCTCTGCCAAACGGGTTAAAAATATCTTAACATACAACAAAGACAGTTAGTACACATGTGATAGTTACTTAGACTTTCTGCCTTATAAAATACCAGGGCTTTAGCTTTCTCAAGCTTGAGTGTAAAGAACCATCGGTATGTAAATACACTAGTTAAGTTCTTGATAGAGAGGACTGAATCCAAACACTCTGGCTAAATACTCTCTCAGATTGAGCACAAAAATCAGTAACTCAAGGAAACAGCACATTTCTGCCCTTCTGTGGTCTAGTGACTGGGGGACCAGAGAACAAATTAAAGGAACCATCCTGTGTATAAGTAGCATACATTCATGAGGACTCCTGAATTCTGGTTTCAGCTTGAGCATTAAGTCATACAAAATGGAAATTAATATTTTCCATATTCACCTTTTCAGAAAATATTTGGTTGGGGTTTTTTGTTGTTTTTTTCNGGTTGGTTGGTTTTTTTTAAATGCATATTCCTGAGCGTTACAAAAGCTAACGGGCACTATTCAAGTCCTCTCTTCATTCTAGCTTTCAAGTTAGTTTAAGTATTTTCAAACTGATGGAGATTTCTATCACTCCTCAAACAAGAAAGAAGCTGGAAGCAAGATTTTTTGAGAACTGATTTTCTTTCTGTAGATTGTTAACTTTTACTCATCTGCCTACATTAAAATTTTCAAGGACCAGGACTCAATGTTTTGCAATGACACACAGCAACAGTGAAGTAGCAAATTAGGTCAGCAGCTGTCTTCAAGAGATGACTCAAAGTTATCTCATCAACTCACCTACTGAGTCAAACTTTAGACCATCACTTGAAAGTTAAAATTGGCAGCAACTATATTTAACAGAATCTGGGTAAATTAGCACGAGTCATTTGACTTACAAGTCTTTACACAGCAAAGAGCTGCATATTAGTTGATGATACCTACTGATTTCTCCTCTCAGATCATCACGCTCTGGACAATAGTCCCACCCCTATATGAGAACTACTGCCAGCTAGTCAAGTTATTTTCCTGTACCAACAGAATGAAGCTGCTGAGAACTTCTGCTATCAATGGCAAATTACAGTACATGAATTTGGAACCGTGGCTTTGAGTTTTAAGTCTTAAACATCTAGAAGGTACTTTTACAACTGTTCCATAACCTCCCTGTTTTATTACAGCAGCCAGTTAAGAATGAAACGTTTCGGCTCAGCTGAATACATTAGAGAAATATTAGCCTGAACACTTGGTATCTTGCATTAATTATCTCATACATTTATGTTAATGCCAAAGTCAAGAACAAAATGGAAGCAGGTACAACTAAGGACTTAGATAAGAAGAGGCAGTCTTAACAAGAATTGTCTATGTTTTCAAAGTTATTTACTGGTCTTGGAGGTTTTAAAAAAACAGAACCATAGTTTTAAAGTGGAAGACATATACTAATCTAAGGATACTTCATCATCAAAGCAGTGAATAAAAATATCTAACAATTGCTCACTCTAAGTGAAATAATCCCCGAAGAAACACAACCTGGCTGTAAATTATGATATTCACATATAACTCAGGAGTTGCTTCTGTAAATCCGCAGTTGGTCTCATTTCACTGCAATGCCAGCATGGTCAGTTTAATTTCAGCAGCTGACAGTGATATTGTGCCTTATTTGTATATGAATAGTGTGGAAAAGCACTCAAAAAGCAGAACTATCCATATTAGGAAAACACATAGCTCAACAATGCAAAGTCCTCGTGCAAATAAGTAATTTCCAAGATATCTTTACTGCAAAACAAACTTCCTAAAGGAACACTGAATTTAGAACTGCAAGCATAAAGAGCAAAGAACATTTTGTGACACTATCCACTAGTTAATCTCTAAAGAGTAAAGATTTTAGAAACATCAACCTTGACAGAGACGGGTATCTTTATAATACCTTCTAAATAAGCAGAGTGTGTTTTTGTAAAACACACTACTGTATCTGATCATTAGCTGTATCAGTTTAATCAAACTTCATTTTATGTTCAAGCTACCAAATAATACAATAAGTTTAATTTCAACCAAAACTTTAAAGCTATGAACAGAAAAACATGTAAATGAATGTTCTAAAATTCACAATGTCGAGTTAGACACATGCAAAAGATATTTACCTTTGTTAAGAAATTTACATGAATGAAAAATGTATTGCACAATTCTGTTACATTTTAATAAAAATATAACAAAATGCAAGAAAACCTGTCCCATTCATCACTTTTTTTTTAAAAAAATACTTAAGGAAGGTATTTAGCCAGCATTTCATGGTTATGATGTTACTTCAAAGATTCATAAAGCATGCTGCAACAGTAATATACATAGGAAGACCAAATTCCATACCATGTGTCCCTCAGCTCGAGCTTTGTTTTCCATGGCTTCTCTCTTCCGTTGCCAGAATTCTTCAACTTGCTTTGCTCTATCTGCAGCTATCCATCCTTTTTGCCTGAGTAATTGCAACACATAGCAAGATGAAAGTCTGAAATACAACACTTAAAAAATCCCCGTCTTTATTCTAACTAGGACACACACCAAAAAAGTAACTCTCTATGAGCAAGGCATCTTCAAAAAATGCCTTTCATCAGCCAAAATACAAGTCAGACTTCCACAAAATGGAAGAAAATAGGCCCAACTAAGTTAAAAGAATAATTTTAAAAAAATAAAAACCAACCCAAACCACCATGTTGTCCTTCCAGATCCTGGTCACCAAAAATAAAAATGAATGTCAAAACACAATTTTAGTGTGATAATTTCTGAAAATGTCTCGGCTTGTTTCGTTATTGTTATTGCTTGTGAAAAAGAAGAATCCTTCAAGGTTTCCCTTCAGAGATGAGCAAGAACCCATCACATGAGCCAGTCAGTAAGGTCAATACTGCAGCAGTCTTTCGAGACTGACCTACATTTGGAGTAAGAGGTTCTACCACTTAAGATTATTAGTACAGTGCTAGTATTCTCAGAGTGTTCTGGCAACTCCTTTTGGGGGATCTTGGGGGATTTTTGTTTGCTTTTAAAGGGACTGTGAAGGAATTTTCCTACTTTAAAAGTAGCCAGAACAAGATGGGGTTTTCCACATGTTCCACCCCAGGTCAGGGACCTGCTGGGGTAGACAAGGTGGCTATGTTCAAGTTACCATAACTGAGCATCTGGCAAGTCTCCTAGTACATATATGTGACCATTTTGTAGAGGAACCAGTTTCTAACAAATTGGTTATAAGTGGACTCAGACGAAGTTTTATGTTAAAAAACCCAAACAAACGAAACAACAAACCACTGAGACACAGTCTAAATTATTCTAACAAACGGGAGAGGGGAGTGCCTCACCATTCTACAAGGTTCCCCTAGCCTTGTTTGACTGTGGAGTACTGGGGGTCCAGTAACAAACAGGAAAAAATTGGCATAAGCTGATAGCAATAACCCATCAGGTTGAGACAGTTAAAGAAAGAATCATTCTGCAATACAGGAGCTATTGCTAGTAATTCATAAATGAATGAGCACACTAATTAAACACCCTTGCATCTTGTTTTTTTGTCTCCCCTTGCCCCTCCCCAAGCAACAAGGAAATGCAATATTTGCATATGCTACAATTCATTAAGAGGAAGACAGACATAAAACTACTTTGATACAAATAAAACAAACACTGTAGCTGCTCTGAAAAGGCAAGATGATCCATGTAGGTGTTACTGGTAAAGAAACAAACACTTGATAATGTTTGTATACACATATTTGACTCACTACAAGATTTTTACCTTAACTGTTCATTACATATGAACTCAACTGGTAGACAGCGAAATCTGTCCAAACCCACGTCATGTCACTGAAGTTTAGCTTACAGTGTTGGAAGAGAGGTGTTTCCCCAAACGAAAAGAACCCCAAACCTATTTGTCTCAACCAAATTCACAGGAAAGACTTATTTCAACTAAATTTTATGAAAACAGTTTTCCCAGCTTTAAAGCCGAGTGACTCATTTTGATAAAACATTGCAGCTAGATTTCTTCTGGGCTGCACTTCCATCCAAAAGACAATTTTTGAAGATTGTTGATGTTGAATATACTTAGCTTTACACTAGTTGTGATAGCGTAATCAGAAAGTTTGAGAATTTTCAACTTCTTTAACAAATACTCTAAATTACCTATCTTAAAGAAAGTTGCAGTTATTTAAATTCTTTGGTTGAGCTAAACATCCTGAACACTCATCCTTATATTTCACCTCCAGCTGAAAAAATAAAGTGCAGGAGGGAATATTGCTTGACTAGCTATGATAATAAAATTGCTTCTAAGTAATGAAGTACAAATACTTATCACATTTTAAATGCTAAGAAACAGCACCTCAATTTAAGGCTAAAGGTAGTCCAGTTTACAAATAGAAAAAATCTCTACCTATTTTGAAACTTCCGCAGATTTTTTTCATTGAGTGCTCCCAAGTTCATGTATTTGAGAAATACTGAATCAGCTTCTCTTCATGATCTCCACACTATGCATAATTTGCAGCCTGCTACTATAGGTCCTCTCAATCTGAACACACTTAGAGTAGCTTACCCAGGTGTAACCAAGTACTATTTAATATTGTCAAATGGGCAAGGCAAGTAGTGTTTCCTAGTCTAGGCAAGTTTTGGGGATTGTATCACTTTGTGCAAAGAATTAAGAATAAATAGAGGAGGATGGAAATGCACATCTACATCAGCTGGGAAAACACACCTTCCAGTACTGGGTTGTACCAGGAGGAATTTTAATTAGCTCACAACAGCCCAAATTACTATAAAGAAAATAAAATACACCTTGTAGCTTGCAAAATTGTAATATCAGTGTTAAACGTGTTACGTTATTGCTGCAAATCTTAAAATAGAAAAATCTACAAAGGCAAAATGTATTCTATTAAAACATAAAACTGAATAAAATTCGGTTAGAAGAACAAACATTTTCTTTTGTGACTTCCTTTTCCTCACATTAACTCCATTTATTTCTTCCTCCATAGGATACATCATTGGATCTGTAGAAGTTTAAATGATGCATGATAAAATCTGTCCCTCTAGGAAAATTAGTTAGTAACGCTCACTTACTAAACTTCTTAAAAAAAAAAAAAAAATATATTTTCCCCATTTACTGCTCACAAGTGCGGACACAGTTCTTTGGGCAATATTAACAGATCTGAAGGAGAGCAAAGTTTTGAAGAAGCTACTTGAAAGAGTGAAGTAATTTAAAAGAATAATCAATATCTGTTTACAATCCTTTATATATAAAATACTCAGTTTATAGTAACTGCAAAGAATAAGCATCACTGAATTAGAAGCTGCACACCATTATAACACCTGGCATTCACATCTCAACAAAGAAAGCTCCTAGCAGTTTTCCACTGATCGATAAGGAGCTACCAATTCTGGGAGCATTCTACAGACTCTCCTATGCTAGAGTCCAACACTTAAATATAGAGAAGGCAGTCAGAATGACATGACAGGTAAAGCAAGCATCTTGGCAGGTAAAAAAAGTGAAACTATGAAAAAAGCAAAGGAGGAGGCTTATCACGTTATTTGCAACTGCATTGAGCCAAGAATTTTGGCTGAAGTCTAGTATATTTACAGTTGTTAGTAATTAATTTTTTCCACTGTTAGGGAAGCCAAGGTTTCCATTGGTTCTAAAAGAATCGTGGTCTGTGAGGGACTAACACACAAACAGACAGCACAGTACCAATGGATAAAAGTGATTTTGAGACATGTCCAGCTACTACATGAAACAAGACACAGAACAAGAATCTAACATGTAGGGACAGATTTATGGATTATCATTGTCCAACCTGTTTGCATTGGCTTGTTTAGACACCTCCTTCAATCTTTTCATTTTTTTCCTAACTGCACCAGCATCAGGTGAATGGGGATGACCTGCAGGCCCCTTAGGAACTCCTGGACGTATTCCAGGTGGAATTCCTCTGTAGATAAATATGTACAGTGACTTTCATTACTTTCATCTAAAGCAAACCACATGCAATTTCCAATGGAAGGTAGCCATACCTTTCAACAACTTCTCGGCCTTGTACTTTCGCCCTCAATTTGGCTTCCCTCTCTTCAGTTACTCTAATGTTTTCCTTTTGCTGTTGCATCTGGTCAAAAATAGCATGATAGTGCTCATACTGTCCTCTGGAAGACACAGGCAAAGGACCAACACCACCTCCACCGCCATAGTACGGTGCCTGGAAATCAGAAGAGGTAGGGTGGAAATCTCAAATCATGGTTTCAACAAGGTCTTCTAATTTTCACCTCTTCAGCAGAATAAAAGCATTAATATGTCCTGCAACAATTCTGAATTGGTCCTAGTTTTATTCATGGCATGCCCCTATTTTAACAAACTACAAGATAGATAAATAAAAGACTTATTTTTCTGTTAGCACTCCATAATAACAGAGCATTTTGTCTCCCTCTGATAATAGTCTGGTTATACGCGAGACATCTGTCACACGTTTTAGAAGTTATTGGTAACAAATCCATTGAAGGGTAATTAGAGATAGATGTTCTACACAGCAAAAATCAAAGTTTTAGCACCAAAGCTGAAAGTGATACAGTACTAACAGAAATACTAATGAGTGATTTGTAGCCAAACACCCATTTTTTCATGAAGCTGGAAACAGTTAAGCACATTTCTAAGGTTGATGAATGGCATCAAGTGCAGATTTATCTGAGAATCCCCATTGTTACCAACCTGTAATTTGGTTTCATCACCAGAACTGAGATGCTTCCCCAGTAAAGCTCAGATCAGTAGAGCACCTACCACAAGCTACTGCTTTATGTGAATTATCTGTCATTCTCAAAAAATTAGAATTCCTACAGAACCTTCATGTGAAAATAATATTAAAAAAAAAAGTTGCAAGCAGCTGTGTACAGTAGTAGCCAAGGATGGATGCAGAAAATGTGAAACCAGCAAAACAAGGTTAAGGTTGTCAGCACATGCATAAAAATGTTCCCTTTACACCTGGGGGAAGCTGTCAAATAGCCCATGGTAGTTAGTATACAGAATTTGTTTTAACAATAGTGTCAATGTTCCTTCCAGAGTGGTCTTAAGTATTTTAAGTAAATTCAAATACATGAGTGCAGATGTGACAGGTTTACGATTGCCTATTTAGAAGTTCTTGAACGGATTGTATTTGACAATGGAATTTAGATCACATTTTGAGTTTCAGTTGCTCAAAACCCATCAATAGCTTGCCATAATCCATGATAGAATACTAACTGAAAGATTTATCCAGGCATTCAAATAAATATGCAGGTATGCTGTTCATCTGAATAAAAATAATTTACTACACAAGACTATAGTGTCTACAAATAGAACGCAAAGTCTTGCTTTGAACACTACTCAAGGTTTCACCTATCATTATTAGAGCTCAGTTTTCAAAAGGACTACCTAAAGAAATAGTATGATCAATCTCTAGGCAAATGCTGTGAATCAGGTGCTCATCACCAGTCTGCAGAACAATTACAGCCCCTGCTACATACCCAAAACCAAAGACAAATCCTTGCCAACTCTTTCCCTACTTTCCCTCAGAAACAGGTGGAGCAACCAACCCCAAAAGACAACAGGAGGAGAAAAATCATGCAGTGCATGACCCTGCTGTGCCTTCAATAAGAGGCTATATGGCTTGCATTATTTGAAAACTTGAACAATGCTATTCGACACCATCATCAGGGAGTTGCTGGATACACTGTTTTCATGTTGGAGAAAGGAAAAGGATAGTGAAGTAAAGAATACTATAACAGTATATGGAAACCTGGAGTGATGATAACCTAGCGGCCTGCAGTAAGATTTGTACTAAACTATCCAATCTGAAGACATTTCAATGAATTTTAAAGCGTGTTTGCCATGACAATTTACACCAGTGACACATAGTGAAAATATATACAGCCACGGAATCTGTTTCCCTAGATGACTGAGAATACTGGTAACGATGCAGCTGTAGCTACAACATAATACTTTAGATGTCTATGGACCTTGCAATAAAATTCTCAAAGTTAATCAGAAACATGATTGTTTTCAGGAATATATATAGCTCTGATCCAAATATGATGATGCTGATATGCTGCGTTGTACGGAAGCTTGCATTGGTGCCTGCCAGTTTCATCTTTAGAGAGAGAGAAGGATGGCATAGGAACCAAGTGATGGTTTTTGATCTTTCCATTAAATCAGCACCTGGTAGTTTTTAAAGTCTGGTATGCTTATGTTTGCTTTTATATTTAAGCTTTACTTATGTCATGTGGCACACAAAGATGATGTCTATTTTGAAATAATATACTTAATAAGCAGCTATTGAAACCTAGTCAAGTGCTCGTGTATTCCTCATACTCTTGTACAAGGAACAGAAAATTAAGGCTCCATTCATTTTGACTCTACTGCTTAGTAAAGCACTTAGTAAAGTACTACTAACCCTAACTAAAACCCTACTAAGTATGTTTAAACTAAGTATTTTTGTAAGACTCTCTACCACCACAACAAGTAATTGTGTTTTAATCCGTTTTCTATTGTCAAATAGATTTACACCACAGCAATACTTAAATTCCTGCACTGGCTGTCTGATGGAAGTACCCAGACTTTTATATTTAAATTACTTCATGAGACTGCTTCCCAGAAAAGTTACGTTTCCATGAAACTATGACACACACAAACTGGCAAAAAGAAACCGTCATAGGAATCAGATTACATTATGTAATTGAACTATGTAAGAAGTGAATGGCTAAAGAGTTTACTGCTTTCAGAAAAAAAATAAATTAGATTTACTCAGATTTTTCACCCCCCTCCTGAACAACTTATCAGTATATATAAACATTGTCATTTATGTCAATAAATAACAAAGAATGCTTAGAAGCAAGTGTTTAATACTGGGGAAAAGTTCCATTATGATAACATGAGAACCTGGAAAGAGATTTCAGCAAAAGAATTCAAGAACAAACTTGAATGTGAAAGAAGCTGTTCATGCATAGATTCAGCACAGGAAAAGTAGCAAAAGCAGGAGTGGAAAAAAGAAAGTGGTGCATGAAAATCATTATTGGCAGAAAGAGATTCAGAAATTTAGGAAGTATTAAAAATGAAAGTTGCGCATGATCTCCAAAAAGCCAAGGAAGAGTGTGTCTTATAGTTTCTCTTAAATTAACCACAGATTGATAGTGGGCAGCCCCAAGAGTTGACCTCCAAGAGCAGATCTTTCTGAAAAGAGAAGACCATGCCAGGTAACCAAAGGTGGGGGGAACAGACCACACCACATTTCTGCATCTGCTGCCAACCTTAACATCACCACTTCCACCTGAACCAAGCACATTCCTCCATCCTTGTTCCCTGGCTCTGTTTATTCGTTCCATCTGAAGGAGAAAACAATACAGGAAAACATAATTCAAGGAATCACTAAGTAAAAATCAAACTTCTCTATTAATAAATTTTAAACATATTTTACCCTTTCTTTTTCCCATCTTCTCATTTCATCTGCCTTCAATAAACTGATCTGCAATGTGTAAGGATTAAACATGTTTAGTAACTGGGAAATTGAACTACTCCATATTCTTACACAACATATAACACACCACACCACAAGATATTTCATTAAAATTACTATGGGTGGAAAAAGAAAGTCTCAAGAATCTTGTCTACCTGATCTCTCTGGCGTTTTTCTTTTTCAGGCAATTCTAACCTTTTCTTTTTTGAAGGTTCCTGAAAAATAAGCATATAATTTGGTATTTATTACTAAGCCATTATTCTGTCAAGTGTCTGTCAAGATAGGTTAGCACTCCAATTACTGGTGTATGTCCATGAAGATCGAAAAAGAAAAAAAAAAATTAAATCACTGTTATATAATGTTTGGGAAAAAAAGAAAGAAGGAAACGTTTGAAGGTTTTATTTTGTCACTCTTGCTCTAGATATAGCTTTGTGTAGTTTGAAAATTAACAGATGATTTCGTGATACCACAAACATTTTCCTCCTTTCTTCTCCTGGATTTATTTTCTTCATCGGAGTTGGAAAGGCCTGGATAAAAGGTGAAACTTCAAATTAGATAGCACGATGCCAGAAAGAGAAGAATTCTAATCAGACAAAAAATAAGTCTTAAACCCACAACTTAAAAGGTGCAAAATGGGGGTTTAAAATAATTAATTATTCAGGACATTTTAAATCAAAAGCACTGCTAGGATCTAGGGATAAATGCTACTGTACTTGTTCATCTTCTATAGAAGTTCTGTGTCGAAAGCTGAAGGCAGTAATTTTAAAATCTGTTTTGTTTTAATTTTTCTTTTCTGGCAGTATCATTCTACATTACAGTCTGTTCCTCATAAGTCTTTGAGGGTCCCTAGATATTAAGATTCTCTTATTTGGAGAACAGATTTAGGAGGTTATCCTTAGGCTCTTTCTCTTAGGTAACTCTAAAAAAGGTTCTTGTTGCCTACGGAACAGGAGAACACAGCCAGTATTGAATATCTCATAAAGAAGCACCTATATGGAATAAACTACACTACTTACTCTAGTCTTCTCAAAACAGCAATGGTTACTTTTAAAGCTTTTTTTTTTCCTCATCATACTAGAACACAGAGAGCTTATTAGTATTTTCTTTTGATGACCTAAAATCCTATCAAATGAGTACTTTAAAATTAAGTATTTCAGAAGATGGAAGCCTTTAGAGACTTAAGTCAATGTAGTTCAAGTACCATGAGTTAATGTAATATCACTAAACAAAGGAGATGATTGTTACATGCTCCTCTGAAAAGCCAGTTGAGAGCTGCAAGCTCAGACTACCCTGGAACAACAGCAAAGAGAAGAAAATTTATATTACACTGTAGCCATTTTTTCTATCCCATACTGTACCCCTTGTCACTAGGTACAATCCAAATAAAGAACATGTCTAGAAATTGCAGCGTTACTGGCTCCTTACATGCCACAACCCTGTATTGGTGTTGGCTGGTGTAACATTATAAAGAGCAGCAGACAGTTGTGCAACCAAGCCTTAAAACATAAAGGACACACAAGACGACTGTGTGTTCCCTTCTTCTTGCTCTCTTTTTCAAACTACATATCACAAGGCTTGTGCGATCAATGAGTTTTCCCCTAAGCCTCCAATAACTTTTGAACTTCAAGGATAAGTTGTATCTCAGGGATAATTTTCTGTCCACCTATTAAATTTGACAGATGGATAGAGAACTCAGTATTATGTTCACTGACGTGCCATGGGAAGAAGGAAAGAAAAAAACCTCCAAAACCTCCAGAACTCATTCAGAGGAAAATTTTAATTAGTTCTCTCGCTGAAGCAAAAGCTTCTTGGTTGNTGATGGGAAGAAAGATCAGAAGTACTGTATGAAGGTATACAGAAGACTTTCTCATTAGCTCATGGAATTAAGTCTGGGAAACTCCTCTTCCAATTCCACAATTTCTCTGGCTGACAACAGTTTAGAAAATTACTCAAAAAGTCTTCTAAGCTCTGAAAATTTGAGATTATTTTTGAACAAGGAAGAAAGATGCAAAGATTCTTATCCAGTATTGATGATCTTGGTATACCTGACAGACTTCCAATATTTCTAAGAGTGGTCAACACCAACAAAGGAACTGAAAACATGCAAAGCGCATCTAATTCAGCAGTGGAATTAAAAACCAAATCCAAGGTAGCGGTCTAAAAAAATCATTATACTAAAACCAACTAAGCAAAAAAAAAAAAAAAAACAAACCCAAAACAATAATGAAGCAAGCCAAGCATTTAAACTACTACTACTTTCTCTGCAGATGCATGTGTCCGCCTAAGAGACATTTTGAAAGGAATGCATAGTATTTTCATAGCATTTAAATAAAGTATGAGCAAAACAGTTAAATTTAAGTAACTTAGCTTCTTACCTGTCTAGATTTAGCCAATGGCTTCTTCTCATTAGGCTTTTTAGGTGCATCACAAGACTTCCTGATCACTAAAGGCACTCCATATTTTGCAGCAGGTTTAGTAATTTTCTGAGCTGGTGCAACTGAAGTCAGTATTTGTTCTTGAGCTGGTCTTTTAGCTAAAAAGAAAAGAACCTGTTTTGCAGCTATCCAGGCTGGCCAGTGTACCATATTTCCCAATATTTCGTTCACATGAGCTGATGCATAAGTGCAATATACCCAGGTGTCCAAAACAACTCATCTAAATCCCCTTGATAAGAAAGAGCAGAACACAATCCCTGAGCTTTTCACTCTCAACACTTCATTTTAAACTGGAGAACTGAAACATTTCAGCTGCCATGCTTTACTATCCATTTGCCATGGACACAGGGAAAAGTTTTTCTGGAATGGAGAGACAGGCCTTCATCTGCTCTCGACACTGGACTGCGACCTGCAACACTAACGTCAGCAGAAGATGAGTTCTGGAAAAGCTTCAGTAGCCTTCAGAGATACTGTTTTCCCTGTAGAGTTCCTGAAAATATGCCAATATTGTGGATTTGATTCTGTGCTAGCAGGGCTCTCTTACTACAGAATAGCAGGACAGCAGTGAAACACACAACACTATCAAAAGACCCCAAAGCACTTGCCACAGCTTCAAGGAAATAAAAGGAAATAGAATACAGAAAGGGGAAGAAAATCTAGGAAAAAAAGGGTGAAATAATGCAGGAAAATGAAGTAAGGTAAGACTATCTTGACACAATGAAACGTGATCTAATTTGCTACTACTAATAGAAATTCTACTGGTTTGGGCTGAAGTTGGGGCTTAATCCTGGAATCTCTAACAAAGCCTCCCACATTTGGGGTTTTTTTGTTTGGGTTTTTTTTTTGGGGGTGGTTGTTTGTTTTGGTTTTTTTGTTTGTTTTCTTTTTTACAAGACACGGTATTTCTCATTACCCATTTGTTATTAGTAAGGGGAAAAAAGAAAGTCATACAATAACATCCTAATTATTTCCACTATTTGCAGTCTTCCCTGTCTCCTTAAATTTTAGAAGCGTAGCATACTGCAACAGGAAAAAGTACACCTAAAACATTACAGGACCATAGTTTATACTTGCATCATTTGTACCTTACATACAACCAGCTCCTCGGGAAAGGAGGGAAAATTGTTTCCCTCTTTTTCCTGAAGCTTCTAGAATGAGGAATAAGAACATGCCAAAGCCAATAAAATAAAGCTAAATATACTATCTTGCCAGAGATGAAAGCAAAAGCACTTTACACACTTACTCACCTGGTTCAGCCTGTGGTCCAAACTTCTGGAAGATTTTGTGATTGAATTCTTCCGCAATAAGCTAAACAAGAAGTTGAACAGTTAGCCAACAGTATTTATATCTGAAGCTAGAAAGAACTCATTTTCAGAGAAGTGTGCCACTCCCAGTAAGCATCTAATAGTATTTACTGTAACTTAAATTTAAATGAATATTCAACTATGTATTCAATTTAGTATCACTAACATTAATATGAAGCTGAATTCAGTATTTTCAAATGTATTTCGCATAACTACTCAAATAATTTTTTTAAAAAAAGCAAGTTAGTCTGACTTCTTGCTAGCACGTTACCTCATTTATACATTAAGAATCTAAAACAAAGTTAATGCGAGTGTCAGCATAGGTTTATGTATAGTTCATTTTGAATTTCTGTACAGTTGCCAAATTTCACTTCAAATTCACAGACAACTTGTGTCCAAAAAATAGCACTTTAGAAATGGTTGCAGTTTTTAGTTTCTCTATCCTTTCCAAGATAGGAAGATGACTACATATGTGGATAACTAGGAGCATATATGGTCTGCTGTCAGGCATATCAAATTAGCATAATAAAATGTGGAAAAAAAACCCAGAGTCTAGACAAAAAACATTCAAATATGAATAGGCCATTATCTCACATCATACTGAATACTGTATGTAGCTCTGAACCCAACACCTCAAAACCCATGTAGTAGAAATGAAAAAGGTTCAAAGAAGAGCAGCAAGGAGAATTAAAAGTGTTGAAAACCTTCAGTATAAAGAATAAATAAGCTTGTTCTTCAGCCTATAAGAAGATGACCAAGATATAATGTGACAGGTCTAGAATACCACCTGTGATTTTGCAGAGAAAGCAGAGAAACACACAAGGGCAGCAAATGGTAACACCAATATAGAAGTGGGGTACAACTGAACACAAGGAGGAAGGTTTAGAATAAACAAAGTTGATGCTTTCTGCAACAAGTAGCATACCTGTAAATTTCTTACTGATCATAAAAACTTACACAGGTCCAAGAAGAAATCAGATTAGCTCACAGAAAATAAATATACTGAGGATAACTAAATACCAATGCAGGTGATTCCTGACCTGATGCAACTGAGACAACAAAAGATGAAGGCTGGGAGAGTATTATAGGGCAATGTCACACATGCTTGCCTTGTTCGTATACACCTCACCAGGCACTGTTTATGGCCAGTGTCCACTGCCCACATGATAGGGAGCAAGACTGACTTTTAGCTGAGCCAGCACCCTGTTGTCATTTTCTAACATCCTGCGCTCAAACTTCTTGCTGAATCTGAGTGCCACAACTGCGGCTACCAATACAGAATATTCAAAGGATGGGAACTGCAAAGGTATTTTTTACAACAGTAGAGCTACTTGCAGACAGATAATGGTCATACTACAGACGACCTTTTTAGAGACAGGGCATGCCAGGAATGTGTTACTTAACATTCTGACAACTGACAGCAATGTTAACTGAATAGCCACTAAACCACAAGGTATTAAGGGGTAGTCTTTACAGAATCTTGAACTACCCAGATTATTTTGACTTGCTTAGGGGCTACCAGTCAGTTACAATGGATGCTGAGGAGTTAAAACTGAAAAAAAAACCAAACCACCAAGAATCAGAGTGCAGGACTTAGGATTCCGCACATGATACAGAGAAACTTTTTAACCTGCGCAGTCTGACATCAAAAAATTCTGTAAGTAAGAAGTCACGCATGAGAACAGTCTCCTATTAATGGTATTTGTGATCCTAAAGCTTTTATTTGGGTGGTAAGCTGTAACAACTGATATTTCCATGATAACACAGCTACTGACAGGAAAGAAATACGACTCCAGTACCTCCCAAAAAGTCCTTATTTAAAAAAAAAAAAAAAATTGATGTTAATTTAGATCCTCTCTTTACTGTACATTAGTAACTATGAAGATTAAGAAAGAATTTATATAAAACTGGAAGACTGATTTCCCATCATTTAAGAGCAGGATTTCAGCAATAGATGCAACATGTTGAAGATGTCAACTATGGAAGATCTCTTAAGCTTAGACTAAGGAAAGCAGAGGACAACAGCATTAGCCATGGACAAAACCGAAAGAAAGTAGGCATTACAGCTGTGTCACAGCACGACCACCTCCATCTGAATACAAATGTACCAGTGATTGACACATTTAGTAAAAGGTGCTTTCTGGGCATGGGATATTTTATTGGTTATAAGATTAGGTAGCATCTCTAAGTCAAACGTGCTAGTGATACAGCTGGAAAAAACTGCATGCAAGTATTCCTACTCAATCTAGGAGAAATTAGTATCTTCATCTGGTAGTAGCCTATTACTAATTATACTTTGCCTGACTAACTCCAAGTAAAAATTTCATGTCCATTCTAGCTACTGGAAATAAAATCAGATCAAACTATTACTGTTGTAGAAGTTAGAACAAACTTATCTGTAAAGACTTCTGAATCTGAACTTTTATTGGGACTTTAATCTGAACTATTACTAGTTGAAAGTCTATTTCATATACAACTGAAATTCCAGTTACATATGGCCTTCTCATGAAGTTTCTTTAACTGCAAGTTACAATCCATCAAAATTCTTTATACCTAGTGAGGTGTCTTTTTGCATTCATTTCCTCTACATCCTTTCTCTGTCTATATTTACCTCGTACCAATACTATTATTCACTTGTTAATCTTGATCTCTTGATTAGATTTATATTAAAAAGGACATGAATAGATGTTAAATGGTAACAGATTCTAAACAGAATAGTGAGGAACTTCTTTAAGGTTATATACATGTGATACATTTAAACATCGAGAAATTTAAAGATCAGTTTACTTAACAATACTTCATAGAACATGCTTTCAGGCCATTCTAAATTCCAGACAAAAAATGTATGGAAGAAATTATAATAAAGCAGCAATGCTGAAGTCATTCACAGCGCCATTTTATGAAAAAATGCATATCTAAACAAATCAACACCTCACTATATAAAAAACACAGAAAATAATGCTCTTAAGAAAATGACAATTTAAATTTGTTTCTGGAAACTACCAAATCCTGAAGGAATTTGAGATTTTTCTTTAGAGTTCAAAGCAAAACTTTTTTCCTCAACTGAAAGGGTCTCTATAAAAGCTCTAGGGAACACCATTACTCTAATTTCTCATGCAGTGTATTAACATTAGAATAAACATAAAGAAAAGTCCTATAATGTTTTTAGCATAATTAGAATTTAAACTAACTCCATACCTGTGGCGTGAGAAATTTTTCAACCCGTTTGGCTATAAAGTTTTTCTCCAATATGGAGTTTACTGATGGTCTATTCCTAGGATTCCTTTTAAATAACTGTGAAAGCAGATTACGTAGGTCATAGGAGTAATGCATAGAAACAGGAGGAAAAGGTCCAGAGATTATCTTCAGTACCAAGTTCTTCATGTTACCAGCTTCAAACTATATCACACAAGAAAGAAAACAGTTACTACATACTCCTTACTGTCTGTCCACATGTAAGGCTGCATATAAAGATGAAGACGAAAACAAAAAAAACCAACACACCTCCCCTTGCCTCAACACACCAAAACAAATTTTCAAGGCCCTCAACAGTTTACATCAGCAGTTCAAAATAATCTGCTGCCAAGTATTCCGATTATAAATACATCATAATACAGATATTTCATATTATAGAGATATAAATTTTCCTAACAAATAATTATTTCCTTCCAGACCTAGCTTGACAATGATATGTAATTAAGAATAAAATAATTATATAATCATCGGCTTGATCACCTCTTCCAAAGACTTTCAACCATCACGTCTTCTGCCCTTTTTAGCTAAGCCACATTTCAAATAAAAGAATGTAAAGCATTCACGCTCATTCAGTATAAAATCCAAAGGAATGTTTAGACTTCAGCTTAAGCTCAGGAAGCGGAGCGCACCATTTCAATCCCTTCGTACAATAAAAAGAAAACAGTACATATCACCCAGCTCACAGAAAACAACCTATTGCCATCAACTCTCAGAAAGGCAACATTGTCAGCATTGCTGCCACAGAAAAGACCGAAGTAATAAGAAATTACAACGGCTTGAAATGAAATTAAATCCTTACCTCTTTTTTCTTTTAATAAAAACAGGTATTAAAAAAAAAAAACCAAAACACACCACCACCACCCCCACACACACACACACAAAAAAAAACCACAACCAAAACAAGACAGAAAGTGTTTTTTCTTCCTTTCCTAACTGGAAAATGAATGATAAAGAAGTATTCTTCAAAACAACACCCATGCACCAAAGAAAAAGGTAACTCTCTCACCTTGGGAGTTTTTTTTCTAAAAAAACTATTTCTATTCTAAACAGAAATGCATTAATCCACCCGCACAAGAGCCAACAGTCCAAATTCAGACTTTCAATGAAAATACCAAGTTTTTGGAAAGAAAGGGACATTATTCACAGTATCATTTGTTACAGCACCTAACAATTTTTTCAGCTAACACAGTTCATTAAAAACCTACACTGAAAACAAAATATACAGTGCTAAGATTTCTGGAGAGACTGGCATGAATGAAAACACAGAAAGTGTTAGTCAGTATAGGAAGAGGAGATTAAAATGCTGAAGGTAGTTTTTAACAGTCACCATGAGAGCCCTTCATCAACTGAAACACATTTGCGTAACATCAGGAAAAATCCCTGTTTAAAATCAATATTCTTTTAAAGAAAAAAGAAGTTTCAACTCACCGCATGTTTAAGTGTGCACATTTCATAGAGAACACAACCAAGGGCCCAGATATCACTAAATCAAAGAGAACGTGTTTAAGAATCAGTTCTAGGCATAACATTGCCAAGTAACTTATATCTGTGAAGTCTATTTTTGAAAGGTTGTATTTTGAGTACGTATAAGCTCCTTTGCATGTTCCACTCCCCTAAAACACAAAACCCCAAACTAAAAAAAGGAATTAAACAACCAAAAATAAGGCCAACCTTAAAACCAGATGGGGTTATTTTGGCTACAGATTTTGTTTAGACATTTTCATCTGAACCACCCCAATCAGAAAAATTAGACAAAATATGGACAAAGGTTTTTTTTGTTTGAATGCATGCATTTGCTAGTTGGCTTTGAATTAAAGAAACAAAAAAAACGAAACCTACCACCCAGTCCAGCAAGTACAAGTCTTAAAGTCAATTTGCTCTGTTTAACATTGACTTACCTCACCCTCACTCATCACAGGATTACAGAATTTGGTTAGAATATCATTGGATAATAAATCCCACATAGGAGAAATTACGGGACGTGCAACCACAATAATTTCTATCTTTTAAGAAACCAATTGAAGTTAGTATTAAGGCACTCAAAGCAATGGATGCAGTAGCTCAGCAAAGCGTAAGACTAACTCGATAATGACCTTGTTAATTACATTAGGGACACTGTTACCATATACAGCCTACTGCCAGAACAGCAAACGTATAAGCAAAGTATCTGTATGACTTAGTTATGTGAAGCAAGCTGAGCCACCTAGCTATGTATGTGTTTGTGATTTCATCCTCAACACAGTTTCACATTCATAGTACACAAGCTAAGGCAGTATAACTAGCATGCAGATAGGCAAAAAAAAAGAGCCATAATTGAAAACACAGCTAGATTTAGAACTCAGAGCACTAAGCCAGGTCATCTCTCCATCACGTTGCTTTGTACTGCACAGACCTACTAAGGTCTGACTTGTACAGTAAGAGTCAGCTCCTTCTCGGTTAAGAGATGAACTAACAGCTGTTCACCATCATATAAATAGAACAGCTTTAGATTTCTAAAGAACTCACTTTCTCCTCCTTCCCCAAAATGTTTAATAAAATGCTTATTAGTACCTTTTATTGTTGTAAGGTTTGTTCTGACATATTTCGGGCGACAAATAGTATGGCGTTCCTATGCAAGTGCGAGCCAACTCAGCAGTACTAAGAAAAAAATAAGAATGAAGGTTAACTAGTTAACTCACATGAAGTGCACAGATTGTGTTTTCCTAGATCAAAGCGATTAAGTCAGAGAAAACAGCATCAAAAAGGAGTTACCTGTTAAGAACTCTGGCGATCCCAAAATCTCCCAGCTGTATCGTTCCATCTTTGGTTAAAAATATATTCTTGATATAGAAATTTTAAGAAGTCTGTTAATTAAAACATTCATACAATTGCACACTTTTTGTTCTCAACATGTTTTGGGAAGAGTAAGGTTTTCTACCATTCAATCACTCTGAAGTCACTAGCAGTAGTGTTACTGACTACTATGAAACACCACACTTACTCTAGTTCTACTTCATCAAAACTAAAGAAAACACTATTACACATTCTAAAATATAACCTTTTCTGTCCCCACACAGAAATATATGATTAATACTCAAGTAGCTTCACCAAATAGCCTCATCTGCTTGTAGAAATAGCATATAAACCTCTTCCAGATAAGTCTGAAGAAAAAGTGTTTCTAGTATTAGAATTGTTTAAGTAAAAAGACTATTTTCCATAATTGCCAACTTAAGAGTAGCAAGATATGAGTGTAATCACTTTGGAAGTAAATTCAGTTAAAAAATAATTACCTACATACCTGTGACTTTATGTCCCGATGCAAGATTTTTCTATCATGTATGTGTTTTAGTGCTAAACAGATTTGTACAAACCAATCCAGAATCTATGCATAAAAGAAAATGCAACATCATCATCGTTACTTATCTGAAAGCTTCCCCAGTTATGTAACTGAAGATATTATCAGACCAGTTTTATAACTCAAGATTTTACCCTCTTCCCACAAACCTGTCATTTATACCATAACAGTACCGTCACTATAATGTAAACTTTTTAACGAAAGATGCCTAGTACCCAAATTAGATATTAAGCCTGAGACTACTAGTTCCATTACATATTATAACACAAGTATGCAAGACTAATTTTATTGGCTGAAATGTTTAAGACATGAATCTTAAACATTGTACTTTTGCTGTAGCCAGTACAAGTCTTTTTGCAGTCAGTTAATCAACCAAGAGTCCTAAAAAGCTGTACTGATGTTTACAGAAACATTTATCATCCAGTAATTTTATGTATTTTATCTTAAAAACAACAATAGTACAAAGCAGGTTTCAATGAGAAAAGCAACAAGCATATAACTAGAAGATTACTAACAAGCCAAAAAACCCCATCTTTTTTGTAAAAACCACAATATAAAAAGGGACTAATGGCAAGAACTTCTCCATGTGGTTTCATATTCCCAACTTAGAGGTACATACACCTCAAAATTACAGTATAATGTAAGGTGTAATTTTCACTTTTCTATTTTAAGTTCTTTTTGTAAAGGTGAGGCCAAATTAGAAAAATGAAGTGTTTTACAAAATAAATCCAAAAAGTTTCACGATTACCCTATTCTAAACACCAACAATAGTCATAATACACTGCTAAGCCTTTCCAACTACAGGTAAATTGAGATGCGACTGAATGCAGACACAAAAGCACATAAAGAATTTAAACAGGGAAATATATGTCAATTTTAACCAAAAAACTGAATGCTACATAATCTATTGTAACTTAATTAACAACTGGCTAACAGATAGAGCTCAGAGGGTTGTGGTTAGTGGTGCAGAGTCTAGTTGGAGG